>JAUTXW010001278.1:0-302805 GCA_030620095.1 Kuschelorhynchus macadamiae
CATGGTTGGTAGCAAGTGCTTTGTCTGGCTACGTGCGAACTGTATGGTTTGATCGGCTTGACGGAGTGACCAGTTCACTGCCCGATTGTTATCCGCCAGGGAAAAGTGTGTGAATAGATATAAGTTACATATTAATCATACGTGCTCATGTGTAGCAAGTGCTTTGTCTGGCTACGTGCGAACTGCAGGGTCGGATCGCTTGATGGAGGACCAGTTCACTGCCCGATTGTTATCCGCTTAGGGAAAAGGTGTGTGTGTGTGAATAGATATAAGCGATATGGCTGAATCATAATGTGCTCGCGTGTAGCAAGTGCTTTGTCTGGCTACGTGCGAACTGTATGGTTTGATCGGCTTCGATGGAGCAGACCAGTTCACTGCCTGATTGTTATCCGGGTTAGGAAAAGTGTGTGTGTGTGTGTGTGTGTGTGTGTGTGTGTGTGTGTGTGTGTCGGTAGTGGTTGATGTAATTTACTGTTGTGGGTAGCAAACTAAAATTATTATTATTATTGGCAAATTTGTAGGTATGGTGTAAAAGTAGAAATACATCGGAAAAAGGTATAAATTTTAGTATCACTAACATACAGTCCTAAGGTTATAACCTTAAAAGGAAGTTTGGAAATTTACTGGTTCGTTATATGAGAACAAAAATTAAAAACAATGAAGATTTCAAGATTTTAGAAAAGGTTGTTAAAAGGTATAAATTTAATTTGTTGGATGATAACACAGAAGAACAACAAAAACAACAAACACATAAAAATGTTGAACGGGTGGAAAAGAATGTTATTTGGAAGACATCTTTAGTGATTTGGAGAGGAGAGGAGGAGGAGGAGCAGTAGAAGAATTTGACCTGGCAAATCAAGTCAAGGACTGTTGTTGTAATATAAATAAAAATAAATATTTTATTATTAATATCAATTTATTTTACTAATTTTAGAAAGATTTAACATTGGTAGAGTGTTACGATTATTTCAGCTCTAAAAAGTTCTGGACTTCTAAACCTTTAATTGAAACTATTCGATATTCATACACCTGTGAGATGAATTAAAAAATTATAAACGTTATTTTCTAAAATCTGTACCTGGCAGATCTTCGTAGCAGTGATATTTCTCCTGGTTTTTTGGTAGGCGGACTGACAGATTTTCTGACATAGACATTTAATTGAACTCAATCCTTTGACAAGAGGTTATTGATAGCGTTAAATATTTTTATTGAGAAACTCATAGAAAATGATTACAGAGATATAATATATACTAATACAAGAAGAGAAGTAAATTACAAACCTTTCAAATTTTTTGATATTCAAAATATTACTTTAAAAACAAAAAAAAGAAAAAATATGCTTACAGTGTATATTTTTAAAAGCTAACTATATATATTTAACTTTATGAAGAATTAATTGTGGTGTGACAATAATGGAATTTTGATTTCGATATATGTAAAACAGCATTACTTTTAATCAACAATACATTATATGTCATAAAAAATTAACCAAATGAAAAGTATTGAAGATTGTGTAGTATATCGCGTCGTGTTGAATATATATCAAGCAAGTGTACTGAAATATGAATTAAACGTAGATTCTTTATCTATGCTATGTCTTAGAAAAATAAATAAGTAAGTTAAAAATAATGTACATGTATGTAATAATAAATAGTTACAATCACATATTTCGTAATTCTTCCTTATTTTACGGTAACGAAATTCCAGGGAAAAGTCAAAGAAGGTTTCTTATAATTTTCTGTTGAATGCATAGCTTTAGCAACACATATGTAGGCGTGTTCTTCGGCAATACAAATAGAAAACATCTCCATCATCTGCTTCTTCCCGTGCCGCGTGTTTATGACCCGTCGATTTTTTACTACCACTTGTAATTTGTATGTGAAATTTTTAAACACAATTTCTAATAAAGTTCTTGTTTCTTCAATGGAAGACGTCACAGGTATGAATTTTATGCTACTATTCACCCATCCTCGATTTATATATAAACATAAAATAAACTTATTTACACAGGTGGAATTAACGCTCTTGCTTTTTCAATACACAGCGTAGTGTGTCCATACGTACAACCATTTTTCATCGTTGTTAGTTTTTCTTTTAGAATTTTGTTAAAACTAGAGTTGGCTGAAATAGACTCCATAAATAGAACTTGTAATACCACTCAGTCCACGAACGAAATGTGAACTAATTTTTTTTTTACTTTGAATGAGCTGCAGGTATTTATATTAAATTTAATCATGCCACTTTCAGCATTTTAACTCTGAGAAAAAACAAAATGGTTTATTTAATATACAGTTTTATTTACAAAATTGTTTACAAGGTTTTACTGTGTAGCAAATTCCAGTAGTAGTATATAAAAAATAATATCTTCTAACGCACAATTTAAGTCGTTATTTACATGTTTATTACAGTGATTAGATTTTAACATTTTCTTTAAATTTTCCAAAGAAGGACAGTTGTTTTCCTCTAAATCAATTAATTTGGTAATTCTCTTCCAACAGCTTGTTGCTTAACCACTCTTTCTTTTGACCTCCCTTTACGGCGATTATGACATTTGCTCCATCAACAGTGTCAACACCATAAGATGTATTGGATAAAATTCTTGATAAAATCTGTCGAATTTTCATAGTTTATAATAATACTTCACCACAACGATCACTAAACCATTCCAAACCATGTAGATTTCGAGTTAAATCCAATTCATGTGGTTTTCAATCTTGCACTTAAATAGATTTAGATCAAATTGAAATTTAACCATTGCGTGCTTGTAGTTACCACGAAATATCCAGAATTGCAATTTCTTTACAAAAAAAACTAGTGTTTCCATATTGAAATCCTTGAACATCCAAAACGTACATTTTTTTTTTCTACTAAAGAACTTTTACTGTGCTAGTTAAAGGATTATATTTAACTAGTCTATCGTGTTAGAATAAGACATTAGGCTGTAGTCTTGACAGACAGTGCTTTACTTGTTTAAAACTCTATGCGAACATCTACGGCCCCTCCTTTCAGCACGTCTTCACCTTGTCGAGAATAATCGACGACTACCAGTGGAGCTTTACCTTTAAAACTTGCAGGTTCATAACATGGATAGCTGTGACGTTTGTAATAATACAATCTTTGGAACTGTGCATACATATCGTAAAGAATGGCAAATTTGTTGGTGTCATAGTCCACGTTTAAGTTATCGTTTGGAAATACTTCTGAATTTAGGTAAACCTTTAGGTTTGTTAAACCACAGTGGTTAAAATGACTGCTGTTTTTAGCAATTTTTCCTTTCACATCGGTTTGAAACCCTATTATTATGAAACGAGGTTTCTCCAGCTGATTTGATGATTTGACTGCCCAACTGTGATTTTTACTCTGTTGCAGCTGAGGGTCATGTAATTCCCAGCTTCTAAAAGCAATATTCAAATCTCTGTTACTTTCAAATTGTCTTAACAGACGTAACTTCTGGCTATCACTCACGGTGACGTGTGGTATTTTCCACAACACCTTACTAAGTGCAATTTTATAAGTTTCCTTTCTATCGGCCAACTGACATATTGCATTCAAATCATTGTTGCTTCTAATAAGCACTAATTCTTGTCGAATATTCATGATAATTTTATTAAAGTCTTCTGCATAGCCCATTATAAGTTTTAAGGGAATGCATACACTAAAGTTTCCTTTGTCATCTAATAGACTTGGATGGTTTTCAGTGTTCCATCCTGCATTTTGTAAATTAGAACTTTCACTTCGCGTAAGCGATACATAACCTTTAATAGTTGAGGTTATTCCAGGATTCCTTACTTGATCTATGCATACTCCTCCCAATTCGTAACGGATCTCTTCGAAAAGGTACATAAGACCATTGTTGGTAAACTTTACGTTGTCACTAAATGTACCATCCTCTTTTGTCAGTTTGCCTTCAATGTATAGAAAGCTTTGACTAGGTAAGGTATAGAGATCTTGGGTTTGAATAGGTATCCTAATTTCATCGTTGTTGTTCAAAGTCGTAGCAGAGTACGGTTGATGTGTATGATATTGGTAACTAACTATTGAATCATCACTTATTACGTTGTCTCCTACTTTTTAGAATATTGAACTCATTTCTTTGACTACAGGCACAATTCCAGTTGAATATTAAAAAGTGTCGAAGATTTGTACTAAGTAAGTAACTTGAAACTACACCAATATCTCCTTATTTTTCCTATTATTATTATTATTATTATTATTATTTAGTTAAATCCTAAGGAAATTAAAAGCTCTATTTTCAGATGTTAACTGATGTGCACGTAGTCTTGACTGTTGATTATTCCAATGGACGACTTGTTTTTATGGTACTTAATGGGTAACCCTCATGCTTTATCTTCATAAAGAATAACCATGCTATTATTCCTGCTTTAGATGTAGTATTACTGTTATCAGTTCTTTTCGGAAATTGACCAATTTTCCGTCCTGATCGGTTATTTTAAGCAATATTTCATCCACATAGCGCGTGTGTTTATTGGTAAATATATAACGTTTGAGGGTTTTTCAACAATCTTAAAACCGGGCGCCACCTCGGTATAAAACATGTGAACTATGTGAACTAGATTACCGTTATTGTAGGCATTTGTAACTAAATTACAGTCTACAGCAATGGAGTTGACCTTAAATATATCTACTGGGTGTTCGGATATATGCAATTTGTCTGCTTCCAATACTTTATTTTTGAACCCCAACAAACTTCCAATTGAGTTGTCTTTTGAAAAGTCTATTGACCTATTGCATTTTATTTCACACTGTAGTGTATTATGGTTTGCTTGCAATCGCAGTACAATTGGATCACCTTCTTTTTTTCCAAATTTAACGCCCTAACCAAGTAGTTCTGGATATCCTGTATTTCATAAGAGCCTTCAGGTAGTTCTATTTTTTTATTTTTACCATAGTGAAATACATTGTTTGATTTATCCACATTTGGAATTGAATTGTAACTTTCGAAATTTATTAAACCTAAAACGTACTCGTCACTTTCACTCAATATAATTGGTGGGTAAATCTTTGCAGAAATTGTTGATTCTTGCCGATAAGGTAAATGTATATGACATTATGACTTAAAAGAGAGAGAAACGATCACTACAAATCTATTAAAATAAATGAAACAAACCAGATAATGTTAATCTATTTATTCATTGTTCCATCATGAGATAAAATTCAAATATAAATCGTCACGGTTGTTCAAGGAATTGTTAGGATTGAAAACTGAGAACGATTATAAAAATATACAAGTACCATTAGAATTAAAATATTTCAAAAAGCTCTACGGGTGGGTGTAAATTACCAAAACTGTCAAAGTAAATAATATTTTTTCCATATTTTCGATATGCAGTCCAATGAGTGCCAGGTCCGTAGGAGTTGTCCAAATTAACTATAGCCGATTCATTTCTATAATTTTTTTTGGGGGGTTTTTTTTTCATAAAAGTTTCACGAAAATAGGGTATTTTCAATTTTTTTGCATAGAAATCAAGTTCCAAGTTGTTTAGGGCGTGTGCTGGTAATGTTAGCTTATTTGACGTTTTGGACCTAAGTTGGGAAAAAAAGTCCATATCCAGTTTTAAAGGGTTTCAAGTAAGTGCAACTGCTTCCATAGTTCTATTGTGTCGTTTATTTTCTTCCAATTGACGTTTCGCTGCTTGTGCATCATTGATAGTTTTTGCTATGGCTGAAGCTCCACCGCTTAATGCTCCCAAGGCACTCAAACCGGCAAAAATCGGTATTAGTGGTAACACACCTCCTGTCTTGGGAATTCTAATTATTCTCGAGGATGGTGTTTGATCCTTCGTTTTTCACCCTTAACTGTTTGAACTGCAATCTTTAAAGCGTCATCGATAGTACGAGGTTGATTTTTTAAAACATTATTTTTAATTTTTTTAGTTAACTGTGGAAACTTTATACGTTTCTTTCCTTTGACTTCTGCTTTCTCTCTGCATCTTTTTGTGTTGTATTTTTTGTTGTCTTTTCATCACTTTGGAGGATCTTTTCTTTCGGTTACGTTGCTTATTCTTTGAGGACATTGTTACTTTAATAGTGTTCGGTATTAACTAATTTGAAAACTAAAAATCTTAAATATTTATACGGTATCTAGCCTTTAAATCTTTTCTTCGGTTCAAAAACAATATTGTTGTCCTCAGAATCACTTCGTTTACGTTTTTGCAATTTTTGTGAAATTAAATCGTTGTCGTTGATTTCTAACTTCGGTTTTTTGTATTGTTATCATAGTCAATATCAGACGAAATATCTGCTTTACGCTTGTTAAACGTTTGGATATCCATTTTCATTTCATTTTCGAAAAGTTTTTTTTTATTGCTGATGCTGCTGCTGGGTCGGCTAACAGTTTTGATGTTACGATTTAACATTTTTTCTTTCATTTCTTTTTCATGATAATTGTCAATGTGTTCACTATCACTTGATTCCTCTTCAAAATTTTTAACGATTTTCTTTTTATTTTTGTGGGACTAAGGGGAGAATTCTTTCTAACTCGCTGCTGCTGCTTTTGTTGAGCTTTACTCTTGTAAGAATTCACTTCTTCAAGCAAGGCTTCAATCTTTTTTAAATAATTTTCCATACTTTTTGCACTTTGTGCCATGACAGTTGAACCTTTACGTAGAACGTTACAAGTTTGTTTCACACACTGATTATTTTTAGAACTCTCTCTTTCCTTTTTATACCCATACCTAGTTTTAGTTTAGCTTGCATGGCTGTTGATACACCTAATGCAGCTAGTTTTTCGCTCCAACCAGCCTCTGATGATGAACTGATTCTGCTCAAAGCACTTTTAAGAAGAATCTTATCAGCCTGATGACGATTACTTAAATCCTTGTTATTTGAATAGACAATATCATGTTGCTTACATGCTGCATCCAAGGGATTAATTCCTTTATCACCACGTGCTAAACGTTTCTGCAGCTTGGTACCCGGTCCACAGAACTGGTAGCCAGGTATGTGCATCTCGAATGGTAGTTTATTTATTACAGTATTTAGCAGACCGTTTCCGGTTTTTTTTGTTTCACTTTGATTTGTATAATATCTCATGATTGTAAGACGTAACAAAACATACTAACTATAAATTGTTATGTTGTCGTCTATTATTGTTATTCATATTTTATTCTTTTTCATGTCAAGATTTGTTTTTTAACGCTATGAAGAAAGTTGTGAAACAAAAAACAACTTTAAACATTCAAAATCACGACGAAGTTAAAAGAGGAGGTATCAAACACAGTAAATTGCTACCGTCTACAATAAGGGCAGTTATCACAGGTCCTTCAAACTGTGGAAAGACCAATGTTATGATTAGTCTGCTGGAACATCCAAATGGATTGAAATTCGAAAACGTCTATCTACTCAAAATCTCTTTATCAACCAAAGTATGTGTATCTGGAAAAGCTGTTGACACCAATCAAAGGTATCGGTTACTATACCTTTAACAATGGTGACACTATCCTCGATCCTTCTGACAGTAAATCTAACTCTGTAATCATTTTTGACGATGTGGCATGTGACAAACAGGATGTTATGAGGGAATATTTCAGTATGGGACGTCATAATAACATTGACTGTTTCTATCTGTGTCAAACCTATGCTAAAATACCAAAACACCTAATAAGAGACAATGCCAATGTTTTAATATTATTCAAACAAGACGATTTAAACCTACGTCATGTTTACACAGATCACGTGGGTACTGATATGTCATTTGAAGATTTTAAGTCAATTTGCGGCTTCTGCTGGGGAAAACCTTATGGGTTCTTATCAATTTTCAAAGACAATAAAATGAATGATGGACGTTATCGATATTGTTTGGATAACTATATATATCTCTAACATAATGACATTTTATTAGTTTACTTGAAAATCTACTTAAATTGAGTTGAGCTATGGTTGGGCTCGATAGAAACAAGAAACAAACTGCGAGAAAAGTTGTGAAAAAACAACTTATAACCAAAAGAAATGAAATTAAAAACAAACTAAAACTTCTTAAGCACGGTCAAATGACACATGAAAATCTTTTCAAACCCATAACCAAGCATTTGCAGAATATTGAAAATAAATTAATTCCTAGAGAAACTGTGACTTTAAGCAATGCAAGTTCAATACCTGTTCACAACGAAGAAGGTAGAAATCGTTTAAAACAAGAACAAATTGAATATAATGTATCTGACTCTGACGATTATGACACACAATCCACAGTGTCGGAACCGGCGGTATCACTACCCAAACTAATAAAGTCCACACCAGAAGCAAAATATGATTATACACCAAAGGTACTAACAGCCACTGCACCGCGTCCAAAGCGAAGATTATCCTTTTCAGCGATCGGTCAGCCGAAAAATAAATTAAAACAAAAAATGATTCAAGATGTGGAAACGGAAATGCAAGAAGACGAAGCTCGGAAACAAAAAGAGTTTGAGGAACAACTAGATAAAACGATTAAAGACAAATCACTTAGCGACTATTATGAACAATATCACCCACTTCCTTTAACGTATATTAAAAAGTTTATTAAAGACCCAAACAGTGAGAATTCAGATGGAAAATTTAGAGTTCAGTTTGATCCAGACATTGAACGATTTTCCATTGGAAACAAGAGGATTGATTTTGACGGACCTGATCTTTTAGTAGCTGGGAAAAAATATAACGGTACTAAAGGGCTTTACGGTTTACTTTTCAATCAGAATATTCCTAAAATCTATACTAAAGACGACGCTCAAAATTACACAAATATATTATTTAATACTAAAGCTGTTGAAAAATATTTTGATTCAACTATGGTGTCTACAAATAAAAATAAGAAATTTACAAGAATTATTGAGCCAATTATGATGCAACAAGAGACAGATAGTGATAGTGGTAGGGAAGAAAATGTTAAACAAGGAGAAGGAATGCTTATGACAGTAACAAACCGACCAGTTGATTATGTTCATTGGGACGACCCTAATGAACTTGTGGATAGACTAAGATTGTTACTTGCATCTCAAGCTGCAGGTAATTCGAGTCACAACAACGAAATCGTTTCAATCATCGAGGAATTACGAGAAGCTCAAATTATAGAATAATTTCGAAAATGTCTAAATACGTTACAGATGTAAAACGTCATATTGTTGAAGAAATACATAAGCCAGCCAGAATTAATTTTCAACGACGAAAAGTTATAATTAAGTCCCTTTTGGATCTTATGCAAGCAGATTTAGTCGACATGAGGGAATATGAAAAGGAAAATAAAGGTTATAAATACATCTTAGTAGTCATTAATTGTTTCTCCAAATATGTATGGACATTTCCATTAAAATTGAAAACGTCAAAAGAAGTCGCTACAATGCTGGAAAATGTGTTCAAATCTCAAACACCGATTCACCTGTGCAGTGATTCTGGAGGAGAATTCACGGGCAAAGAAGTACAAAACTTAATGAAAAAGTATAACGTCAAACATTACGTGGTGTATAGTGAAAAAAAGGCTTCAATCGTCGAAAGAGTTAATCGCACACTAAAAGGAATGATGTGGAAAGAATTTAGCATTCAAGGGTCCTACAAATGGTTTGACTTGATTAAAAATATTACAAATGTTTATAACAACAGAAAACATAGGACCACAGGTTTCAAACCTTCAGAAATAACAAAAAAGCATGAAAAACTTTTGTTGGAGACTGCCTATAGCAAAATAAAAATTGCTCCCAAACCAAAATACAATGTAGGCGACCATGTTCGCATTTCTAAATTTAGAGGAGTGTTTGATAAGCAATATAGGCCGAATTGGTCTACTGAAATATTTATAATCAAGAAAGTTCAACTTACAAATCCAGTTACATATTTACTGCAAGACGAACATTGCATAAATAATAATATTGCTCTATAAATATGCCAATTCCAGTGAAACATAAATGTCCCACTTGTTTGGGTGAAACTGATGTTAGAACTCTGGAATGTTTGCCATGTGCTTATCAAGCAAAAGCTAAAATACTAGATGCATCTAAACATATTCCATCGCATTATTGGCCTGAAAAGAACAATAACAGTAGTAGTAGTGGCTCATCAAGAGGAAGTAGTTCAAGTAGTAGTACTTTCTCACATTTACAACATCTATAAAGAATGGATTACCTACGTCACAAACAAACTAGTTACTTTCGTATAAAAGCTCTATAGAACATTTGAAATCAATCAGTAAGTTGTAAATCTCACAACAATGCAAAGCTCATTAGTGCTGCTATTTACCATACTTTTTTGTAATTTTTTTGGATTATCTTCTCAATACACAGAGGAAGAAGAAGAAGAATACAGTTACAATTCAGTGTACATAAACGATAGAGAGTACCATATCTTGAAACATTTAAGTTTAAGGACATTTCAAGACACGGGATATAATGTCTGGTTCCACACACATTACAATCTAATAAAACCAGATGAATATGTAAGACCCAATGATAAAATATATAATTTGGCTAAAGTTCAAATTGGTATCATACCGAAACTAATAAACAAAGTTTCGAATGTGAGTTACGTTCCTGTAGATATTAATGAACCTGCAGATATACATTGTATTCAATATACATCTAAATATTTTCAAAACAAAAATGTATACATAGAAAACAGACGAACAATGTTGGATTATTTATTTAACACAAACTCAACCTTTGAGACCTGTCTTATAGTATACCAATAACAATATATAAACCTATCTACAAAATTTCTATGTTATCTGACTTGGGGAGAGAGACGTTATGAAACCAATAAAGTCGGTAAGCTTTAATGAATCAAAAAATCATATACACCTAATGATTGTTTGGAGTTATGCATACAGAAGAGCTCGAAAAGATGAAGAAATTATCAACAAAATTCATTTTCAACGACGAATAGCTAATTTAGAATTAATTTTAAAAAATGTACTTGATGAAAATCATAGGACTAGAATTTATATTGAAAGGTTTAATTGATTTAAATAATAAAAAATATATTAAAGATATAATTATTTGTTTCATTTATTTTCGGTTAGACGAGGCTAGGCTAGGCTCATGAAATTATACCAGAGGTGCGGCGTGAAGCCCTACAAACATTCTATTTTTTTTTTACCACATGTGTTGTACTGTATAACTGCGTATTATTACTATTATTGCTCGTTTAAAAGATAAACAAGATCATCTAAATTGTTTACTTATTACGACGTACTGCATGGCGGTAGTAGTCTAGAAGTTAAAAATTTGACAAAAAACAAATCTCGGTGTCGACGGTTCGAATCCAGGCGGGCGCGTGGGCTTTTTTTTTCTAAGAAACAAATTAGTAATAATTATAGGGGTGCATGTGTGTGAGTGCCAAAAAGACACTAAACATATAAAAGTCTTTTTTGCATCTACCTATTTACATCCTTATAAAAACACCCTAAAACCATCCCCATAAAAAAAAACTCCCCTAGGGGTCTCAAGGCCTTTTTGAACCCGTACACTAATAAGGCCCTTCTGGTCAACAGCCTCTGGTCATTGTCGACCACTTCTTCTTCGGCCATTTTCAGGAATTTTTCAGGATTGTGTCATGAAAAATGGACACACCCAATCTTTGGACAGACAGGCCATCCTCGGTCACAGTACCCCGCCTTGTATACTACTCCGATGATCCGAACGCACTCGTTTACATTAATTCTATAACAAGAGAACAAGCGCCTGCAGCCAGCAGCAGCAGCAGTTTTATGTCGCTATCATCTCTATTTGGCTTACGGATATTCATTGACCATTGCGTTGCCATAGTAACTGCAGTAAACAAATCTAAGCGCGAAAGCCGACGTACGGTGGGAGTCTGATGCGGAATTTGTTACTGCTGATTGTGATTCCTCAACGGGTCGCTCTTATGAAAAAGTGTTCAGCGCGCTACGTTTGTAATTATTATTTTTTGAGTATATAACGAACTAGTTTTGATATGTATGAAATTTATATAAACCATATTACAATTTAATAATAGAAATGTGGATTATAAAATGCTTAATATTTCAAAAATATTTTTATTTTTAATTAAATTGATTGGAAAATGTAGGTGAAGCGGCGCTTCACCCGCGACCCCTGGCGAGCCGCCACTCTCTCATACCTGCATTTTTTTTTTAATTAAACCCCTCCTCTCAAATGTACTCCCTGTACTTATCAAAAAACACAGATATTATAGCATATTTTAGTTTTAAATTGAAATAAATATAAACATGTATAACAAAATAACAGCATAAACTTAAACTTTCGGATTTTATACAACCTTAACTCTTTATTTAACTTAAGTTTTTTATTTAACTGAGTTATATGTCAATGTTCCATTAGAAAAAGAGTTTTAATTTTTAAAAAAATGGTAATATAATGTCTAAACGCTAGAAACGGCATGCATCTCCATTAGCAATTTAAAAATCTACGCACGCAATGACGTCACTGCGCGAACCAGAATTGAGACCATCTAGATATCATATCTTCCGTTTATGATATCATGAATGGCACCTATAAGGACGAAAACACGCGCTCCCGCGCAAGCCTTGTGGTCAGATGTCTTCAGGTTGTGAGCTAGTCTTCCGGTTCGCCTCGTCGCAGGCTGACCTCTGTGTTATTAACATAAGTGGTTCCACGTGTTCGGTTTTGCTGCTTTATTTCGGGGAGAAACGAGAAACTCAACCGCTCAGAGTGGAAACTAACAACCCCGCAAGAAAGGGAGCAGACGCTGTGAACGTGTGAGGCCTAGTTGTTCCTGCATTCTATCCCGTTTGTCTGCCGCAGTTCTACATAGAATATTAGCGTAATGGCCGCTATGTGGCGGGAGTGGGAGGAATAAGGGGATAGCTTGAAAAAAAAGGTCATCTCGTGAGACCAGTAGTACTCTCAAGGGGCATCTAGTGGAAGCCAAGATGCATTTCAAAAATTAAAAAGTTATTTGAAAGGTTCGAGATGTTCGGGAGCTAAGAGCTCGCCATCCGGACATCCTACCTATTGGGCTGGAGAATGGCGCTGAAAGCAAAAAAGTGGCAGCCGACTCCATTTTGAAAAAGAAAGAAAGAAAAAAAGAAGATCTTCCTTCTTGACAAGGTGTAAACAAGATTTCGAGTCATTTAGTGCAGGCTTTGAGACAATTGTGATTTGTTTGGCGTTATTATTTTCGTGAGTGATTTATGAGTGGTGGGTATCGAAAATGACAAAAGACCGAAAATGTATGCTTCCATCACAGCTTAATACAGATACCGCACTTTCGTTCGGCGCGCAAATCATCACGTAACCTCAATTTTGGCGGAGAATCTATCAACTCAACAGCGATGGTTGGCCGGAGACTGGCATTATTGTTTTAGACGCAGTCGTGTGCAGTGGCGGCGTTTTTAGTTCTTCGAAGCGCCGCGCCGGCCGCCGAGATAAAGTATAAATTAAATTTAAATATTTAAAGACTCATATATCATTATAAAAAATAATATCAAAATATGAACACTTTTAGAAAAGCTACAAATCATCGCATTGCTTTTTTAGATTTCCCAAGGATATAAGAAGGTAAGGTTTTTTTAAAATTTTATATAGTTTCCAACATATAATATTAGTTTCTAAAAACTTTAAGACAGATAGTAAAACAGCTCTAAATACGATATGGCCTACGCTATACTAATTCATATTTTATAAACAACTTCATTACTTATTGTGTACGTGTTTTGGGAATCCCTGACAACAAAAGTGAAGTTGTAGAAATTACAGACAAAGTAGCGATCGAACGATCGATACCCGAAGTAAGTGAGAACGTTCACCTCCCATTTCTTCCTTGGTATTGCGTTATTAAATGTAAGGATTTTTCGAGATCGTGTTTTTAATCCCGGGATTTTGGAAACTGTAAACTGATTTCGAGATTCTAATACTGAAAACCTTAATTACAGGAATTATTTGTTCATTCAATATCTTTTAATTGATTTGTCTAAAAATATTTAAATTTGTTATGTGGTCCTCATATTACCTACTTATAATGTAAAAAACGTCTAATAATATTTTTACTTCCCTCGTAAAAGGGAAGTATTGTAATCGTGAAAAAGCACCATCCGAGAATTTTTCAGATCTTTACGTTTCAGGATCCCTAGATGCCTCTCAATTCCGTCTATCTGTCTGCCTATATGTCGGTCTATCTGTTCGCGGCATAGCTAAAAAATTACTTATTCGATTGACTTCAAATTTTGCTCTAAAATTAAGGGTCATATGGGGATGACCTGGTAAAAATTTGGTAAAAACCCAATATGGCAAAATAAAATGGCGGCATAGTGAAATGTTAAAAAATTATTACTAAAAAACTTCTTATCCAATTTATCTCACATTTTGCCCAAAATTCAAGTATTACGTAGGACTCAACTTTTGGTACGAATCCAAGATGGCGGAACAAAATGGCGGTTTAATAAATTATTTAAAAATTTAGCCTGAAAAACTATTTAATAGACTGATTTCCAATTGTTTGCAATAATTAACTGTGATATAGAGATTAACTAGTAAAATTGTGGTATTAATTCAAGATGGCAGAATAAAATGGCGTCTATATTTAATGTTTGTAATCGTTAAAAAATTACCCTCTCAGGTTTTACATATCTTCACGTTTTAGCGTTTGGTATGAACTTAAGATAGCAAAACAAAATGGCGGAATAACGAAATATTTAAAAAATCAACCTGAAAAAACTACTATTTATTTCAAATTTTGTATACGCATTAAGTGTAATATAGAGATAAATTGGAAAGATTGTAGTACGAATTTCAGACGGCGGAACAAAATGGCGACCAAATAACATTTGGGGAGTGTGCCAATGTAAAACCTACTTATTGAACTGATTTTAAATTATGCTCAAAAATCAAGTGCTGCATAAATAGAAACTGATAAAATATTGATAGGAATCTAATATGATGGAACAAAATGGTGCCGTAAAAAGTGGTTTAAAAGACAATATATATGTGGTGCTAAATAACTATGCACTGAACTAAATTGAGTTACACTTCTCTATTCCTCATAAAATTCTGGCTAAAGGAAATTTACCGATTTTTTAATTATTATTTGCATGTCATGTAAATACGTATTGTAAAATGTTCATTCACTGGTTTAAATTTTGTTTTTAACAAACATTTACTAGGTTCACTTGTATGTAACTAACTATATATATATAAATACATTTAGGAAGTCGATTTTAACTTACTTCTCGTTTTATTGTTGTATCGATTTGAAATTTTGCAAGCGTAAATAATTCAGATGATAATATAATAATTTGCTATCATCCGGCTGATCCATGGTACCAAATGGTACCGATCAATTTTAATCTTCCTCTAAATGTTGTGGAGATTTGAAAATTTTCAAGCGTATATCATTCGGACGATAATATAATAATTTGGTGCCATCTGGCTGAGCGATGGAAACAAATGGTACCTATTGATTTTAACCTACTTCTAACTATATGGATTTGAAATTTTGTAACTATATTTAATTCGGATAAAAATACAATTTGGCACTATCGACCTTATCTGATCAGCTGGATGATACCAATCAATTTTAACCTAGCTCTAATTGTTGTGTCGATTTGAAAATTTGCACGTGTGGGTAATTTAAACGGCAATATCAAAATTTGGTAGCAGCTAACCGATCTGACCCGCTCAATGGTACCAAATTATATATATTAAACACCTCGCGTTTGGGCTCGTTTGGTTTGTTTGGACGAGTCCAATACATAATATGGTACTATCTAACCTAAAGTTTGTGCTAATATGTTTTATTTTGATGAGTCCAGTGAAATGTGTGAAAAGTAAAAAATAATTTATAGTTTTAAAAAACTAGAAAACAAGCTTTTATCATAACGCACTAAAAAGTACTAAATAATGTAATGTTGTCGAAATTTATTAAACGTACATGCTTCTCAAAAAACGAAAAAGCAAATCACACTTTTTTGAATAGTCATTGAACAAAATATAGTCTAAGAAAATTACATTATTTTGTAGTTTTTAGTGCGTTACTGACAAAACCGTGTTCTCTAGATATTTTAAACTTATTTTTTATTGAACCAAGGATCAAATATGCTTTTATTTATTGGCGTTCAGTGTTGCTCGCATTGATAGGATAAAGCATGTTTGTCATGTTAGCATTAAAACTATTATTTTGTATCAAATTTAAAAGCAAGAAATTGGGTCACGACTTGCAACATAGAAGATCTTTTAGATAAAATAAACGATCTGCATAAGAGTCGGATGTTACGTAGCTTATACTTGAATCATCCTCTTACTTATTTATGGATATTACAAAAAATATAAATGAACAGAAAAATTGAATTTGGTGATCACAAAAACCGTGAAAATGAGAAACATAATATTCCATTGTTGTGATGTGGGAGATTATAATAGCATATAATATTTACGTTTTTCACACGCACGGCAATGGCGGATGTGACATGAATATAACATGCGTTAAAACCCTTTCTACATTAAACTAAAACACAGGTTTAGCAATATAACTGATCTAGCAATAATATTAAATTTTAACCTTGCCCTTATTCCCTCATAAATCTATTAAAACTCAAACCATTCAACTACTATGCATACATACATTTTTCAATATAAATATATTAAATTTAGTTAAACATTACTCACAAAATATTTTAATAAGGTCCTGCTCAGAATAAATATTTTGAGTCCATCTCTGAGTTCTCCGCCCAGCTAATGTAGTTCGATTAAATACGTTTATGAATGAAAAATCCAGGAGTGCGGTATCTGATTGGTTATTAATCTATGCTTCCATTTTGCCGAAATAAAGGCAAATATCACGGAATTTCATATTTTCAGTAAGTGAATATTTACTTTATATTTGAGTTTGATAGGCTATAGAAAATTCTTTCTAGAAAATATTTATTAAAAATGCGGTTATGCTTAATAATTATTACTAACTTAAACAGATTATTAAATGTATTCATAAATTTCTCTATTTTTTTTTTCATTTATTTTATTCCCAACTAACTATTTAGTTAATTACAGGGAAAGTAAACTAACATTAAATTAATTATAAATGTTTATTGTGTGTTACATACAACAATAAAAATTAATACATATTTAACATATTGTAAAAGAAAATAAAATAAAATGTGAAATTAATTATTAAAAATGTACTATTTTTTCAGAAAATATTTTTTGCTTCTTTTTTAAATTCTAAAATATTTCTAATACTTTTTAATGAGCTTGGTTAATCGTAGTATATTAAAATACCATTATTATTTTGCAAAGTTGCTTTTTGCTAACTTGATGTGTAAATTGTTACATTGCCTAGTATTATGATTGTGAATTTCTGTAGATTTATTAAATGTTATATTAGAATGTTTTTCCATATAATTTATAGAATGAAATAAAATACACGTTTTTAAGCTATATAAATTTTCGATATCCAAATAGTTATTAGGTTTATAAAGATTTTTTGTAGCTTCTAAGAATTGCAATCGGTGAATACATTCTATTACTTTATTATGTAATATATTTAGAGCTTTAAGACTCGAAGAATAAACAGAACCCCATACTAATATAAGGTATTGTAATTTAGACTAAATTAACAACATAACAATAAACAATTTTTAGAAGTCTTAAAGGAATATAATTTCGACCCCTATATAAAACACCAATTAAAGGGTTTATTTTATCCCTAAAATATTTAATTTGATAAATCCAACTTAAATTTTCGTTCAAATATATACCCAAAAATTTTATTTACTTTGAATACCTTATATTTTCACCATTAAATATTAATGGAGGAATGGCATTTATGTCTCTAGGATCTTTATTGATAAACATGAAAGATGACTTATTGAAATTTAAAGATAATTTATACGACTATAGCCAATTTAAAAGAAGGCTGAAATCGTGAGTAATTTGACTATAAATATCCAACATACTTTTACCAAAATATATAATTGTAGTATCATACGCAAACAGCTTAATACTACCGTTTAAATTCAATTTCGAGATTGAGTTTTATAAATTAAAAAGAGCACTGGTCCTATTATCGACTCTTGTGAAACCGGCAATTTATAATCTGTTGAGAACTTTTATAGTCTTTTATTTGAACGTATTGCTTGCGATTACATAAATAATTATGAAACCATTTATAAGTGATATTTCGAATTCCTAAATTATACAAATCTCGTAACAAAATAATATGATTTACAATGTCAAATGCCTTGCATGAATCCAAAGATATCAAACAACATTTGTTTCAATTATCAACATTTTGTTTAATATTAGCCATAATTTAATTAATATCAACAAAATTAGCAAATATATGATTTTAAAACTTTGACAATTTTTACTGAGATATTATCAAAACCACTGTTTTTTTTGGAATCAAGTAGTTCAAAAAAAATTTCTATTTCTTCTTGGTATATATCATCTGGATCTAAAAACATTTATGCCTGGTGATACACATTACTACTGGCTGGAACATTTGGAATTTTACTGGCCAAAATGTCTGCTACATTTAGAAAATGATTGTTAATTACCTCACATATAGAGTTTTTATCAGTTATCTTCTTTGATTCTATCAATAAGCATTCAATATCAATCCCGTGGTCTTTTGTTTATTTGTTAAAATAAATTGTAAGTTTTCCTATATAATTTTTATTGTTATTAATTATATTAGACATTTTCCTATTAACAATTTTTATAAATTAAAAATATGTATTTCTGTATTCTTTAATTTGAAATAAAAAATTAGAAAATATTTTACCTGATCAGTCCAGATAAATTATTTTTTTATAGGAAATAAACGTAAGATGAAGTTTTGGTATGAAATCTTTATTATTTCATGATATTAAGATTTACAATAGTTTGCCGAAATATTAGAATTAGAACAAAAAAATAAGGGTTATAAAAGTTTAAAATACATTTAAAAAAAATTTTCCTCAAATAGAATAGAATAGAATTTATTTTGATAAATCATTAGTTTTTACAATCGTCAATTTACACACAAACAAACACGTGGGCATGTCCGCAAAAAAAAGGTGTGAAGTTTGGTAACCGCGCTACACGTGTTTCGGTCTTATTAGACTTCATCAGCAGAGGAGTTTAATAGTTAAAAGCTATAGGAAAGTTATTGAAAATCCTAGAAAACAAACAAACGTGTAGTCACTGACAGGAGCCAGCCACAAATTTGTAGATTCGGCTAGAAAAAATCTAAAATCTAAGGTAAATTCTTGACGTCTCCACGGAGGTGACCTTAGCCACCTGCCGTGACATCCAAACCCAAGGTGATAAATCAAAGGAGAAGGATGATTGTGCGAATGAATTCTTAAAAAGAATCGCCCAGAAGCTGATATGTCATTAACATCGCCTATCTGTAGGATAGCTCTGGAGCAACTAACAACTGAGCGGTAGCGCGCCGTAAATCTGAAGTTTTTTGTTAGGATGTTGTGAGAAACACAATCAAATGCCTTGGGGAGGTCGCAGAAAGTGGAACCCACAAAATTGCCCTCCCCAAAGCCCTCAAATATGTCCTCACAGAATTTATTTAAAGCTATGACGGTTGACCTTAGCCACCTGCCGTGATATCCAAGCCCAAGGTGATAAATCAAAAGAGAAGGATGACTGTGTAGATGAATTCTTAAAAAGAGAAGGAAATATAAATCGTTGGCATTTCCACAAAAAAAAAAGGTGTGAAGTTTGGTAACCGCGCTTTTTTTGCGGACATGCCCACGATTTATTTTTCCTTCTCTTTTTAAGAATTCATCCACACAATCATCCTCCTCTTTTAATTAATCACCTTGGGCTTGGATATCACGGCAGGTGGCTAAGGTCACCTCCTTGGAGACGTCAGAAATTTACATTAAATTTTAGGTTTTTTTCTGGCCGAATCTACAAATGTGTGGCTGGCTTCTGTCAGTGACTTCACGTTTCTTTGTTTTCTAGGATTTTCAGCAACTTTCCTATATCTTTTAACTTGGTTAAACTGCTCTGCTGATGAAGTCTAATAAGACCAAAACACGTGTAGCACAGTTACCAAACTTCACACCTTTTTTTTTGCGGACATGCCACGATTTATTTTTCCTTCTCTTTTTAAGAATTCATCCGCACAATCATCCTTCTCGTTTGGTATATATATATATATATATATATATATATATATATATATATATATAAAATAAAATTACAATGGTCTTAACTACTAAACAAAATAAAACACAAAAGGGTATGTTACGATGGTCACTAACAAAAATCTGTGTCAGATACATTATTGTTTAAAAATTCATTAAAACTATAAAATACTTTATTTAATAAATACTTTTTTAACACATTATTAAATTGTTTCATTTGCATTTTCCTGACTCTGACCGGCAGCTTCTTAAAGAAAGTAGGGGCATAGTGGAGTATTACATTCCATGATCTTCCGAGCCTCAAAAACTTTAGAGAGAGATCATCCTGCGCTCTTGTATTATAGCCATGCCTTTGACCCACCCTAACAAATTCATTGGCATTTTAAAAAGTAAATATCCTCATAGGTAATGATGCCCAGGAAGAGTTAATATATTTAATTTTTGAAAGTGAGATCTTACATCGTTAAGATAACCAATCTCAGCTGGTACTCTGACAGCTCTTCTCTTCAAGCCAAACACCCTCGATGCATGTGCAACCCCCTTGCAAGAGGCCCATACACACAAAACGAATGTATAAGTGCATAATACGCGAAGAGACAAACGCTTAAATGCACGGTCCTTGATAGGTTCCGCAATACAAAGATGCCAGAGGCTATCCTTTTCGAAATGTTGTTAACATGTGCCTCAAATGTCATTTCAGGATCTAAAATAACCCCAGGAACCTCACCTGTTTTGTATTAACCTGTATATCATGATGTCGTAATGAAAGTATTACTTTTTCTGTTTTTAATAGATTCAGGTTTAAGCAATTGGCTGTGAACCAGGCAATTACACTGTTGAGGCAGTCTTCCTTTTGATTCTGTAATACACCACAATCCCCAGACTTGATCAAACAGCTTGTGCCATCAGCATAGAGAGTCACTTGCCCTCCTCGCCCAGAAGATGATATGCCATTAACATCGCCTATCTGTAAGATAGCTCTGGAGCAACTAACAACTGAGCGGTAGCGCGCCGTAAATCTGAAGTTTTCTGTTGCCCTCCCCAAAGGCCTCAAATATGTTCTCACATAATTTACTTAAAGCTATGACTGTTGACCTACCCCTCCTAAATCCAAATTACTCTGCAATAAGTATATGGTTCGATTCAAAATAATCACATAGCTGATCCCTAAGCAAAACCTCAAACATTTTTGGAAATATAGAAATTAAAGAGATAGGTCTATAATTGTTCGGAGATTCTGGATCACCTTTCTTAAAAATTTAGTCAAAGGCCCAATTAATATATTTTTTGTTGATTTAATTTCCATTATGGTGAGATCATAGAAATCTTTACTATGTTTGGTTTTAATACCATCGATTGCTGCCCTAACCTCATTAAAAGTGACCTTTCTAAAAGACTAGGTAAATATCTTTCAAACTTTCTTAATCCATTCACTGGAAAACAGATTCTTTTATAAAAAAAACTTTTCAGCATTTCTTGGAAAAACTTAAGAAAATCCGGTTGAATCCCGAAGATATTTTGGTCAGTTTCGATGTAGAATCACTATACACAAATGTTCCTGTCAACGACTCAATTTCCTTTATATCAGACATATTGGATCATAATAATCTTGATAAGAACCTAATAGACCTAGTGGACGCTTATCTTAAATCTACTTATTTCATTTTTCAAGAAACTTTTTATGAACAAACTTCAGGGGCAGCTATGGGATCCCCTCTATCACCTATCCGCTCCACTAAAATCAAAACATTGGTTCAGATAAGTAGATGATACTTTTGTAGTATGGCCTCAGAGGCAGGATAATTTTGTCATGTTTCTGGATCACCTCAATCAACAACATCATAATATCAAGTTCACAATGGAAATTGAATCTAATGGGGCAATTCTCTTTCTAGATGTATATGTTCAAAAAAAGGAAAATGGTACATTAGGACATTCTGGGTACAAAAAACCGACGCATACAAATAGATACCTAAATGCAAATTCCCACCACCATCCAGCACAAAAGAAATCGGTTATTAACTCACTAGTATTTAGAGCCATTTCGATTTCTGATCAAGATTCTCTAACATCGGAACATCGAACCTGACGGACGCTCTCAGAAGGAATGGCTATTGCACTGAAGATGTTACGCGTTCAATTAAAAAATATAGTAATCCAACTTCGCGTAAGGAGGATGATAAGGAGCCACCGTTAGGTAGTGTGGTCCTTCCTTACATACATGGCACTACAGACAAAATAGGACGATTACTTCGGCGATCCAACATACGTACAATCTTCAATAGACATAAGAAAAGAAAGAAAGATATTGTACCTTTTCAAACAGAAGGAATATATAAAATTCCTTGCTCCTGTGGAGAAGTGTATGTGGGAGAAACAGGACGCTCAATATCAATTAGACTTAAGGAACATAAACGATCTATTAAAAAGAAACAAATTATTCAATCTGCTGTAGCTGAACACCAGCTTACCACAGGCCATATTATAAATGTAAATGAAACCAAGGTTCTAGCATCGGTTCCAGGATTTTTTAAACGAAGAATTAGGGATTCTATTGAAACCTTTAAACATACAAAAAATTTTAATACAGATACGGGTTACGGTCTACATCACAGGTGGAAATCGATCTTAACACAGGGTCACGGTTCGGCGAGCACAAGTCGGGTATAAAAGCCCGCCTGAATCTCTCCGAGCTCATTCAGTGCTCAGATCTCATGGAGTAAAGATCCCTGAAGATGCCTCGTGCAATCGAAGGCGAAACGTCGGATAGTTATTCCAATTTGACACGGTCTAATCCCAAGAACCATGATTTTGATATATTTTTTAACTTAAGAGTCAAATCGAGAATATTATTTATCACCTCTAAAAAAAAATATTAAAACACCTTTTGGTGGACGATAAACATTTATTAAAATTAAGTTAACATCTATAAACTTTTGACCACATGCTTCACAGTGTATTTCAATTGATAACGTTTCAAGCTCGTTCATTGAGAGCACCTCTGTTTAGTCAGAACTAACACCACCATGTTTGCACTGTTTTCGACAAAAGAAAGTAGTAAGATCATATCCATGGATTCTCAAGTTCTGCACCTCTTCCTTTAAAAGATAATGCTCTACTAAGCAGAGAGCCCTATATTTCACTTGGCAATCATGTAGAAATGTTTCCAATTCGCAACCCTTATTTCGAACAAACTGTATATTGCAGTAAAATATATTAATATTATCATGGTTCAATTAATATGCTGCTGTTTGTGTAGACTTTCCGTTTTTAATCGGCTGTAGACCTCCAACATTTGGATAATAACCGTCGCTTGGTAGTGTCTGATGTCCTAAGGGCGATTGGTCTCTGCTATTAATTCCCTTTTTGTTTCTCTGCCAAGATCTCCTTGTCTGTTTATACTAATAAGCGGAATAAAAGTAATATTTTGTTAACTTAAATAGGACAACATGAATTCGTTCTGTTGATGTATAAAACCAATTAGAATATGTCTGTTCAAATGGTAACTGCAGCCCTCAATAATAGGGTTAGTTCTCTCTGTACGAGCTAACAGTTGATAAAGATCTCTTCCTTAATTTTGATTCCACGTATTGCATTAGAGGTAGGGACAAAAACAATGATATATTCTGCCTTACCAAAACCTCCGCAAAGTACTTCGCTGTCTTTGAATCCGAAAAGAGTGAAACTAAATTAAGCTGACAGTTAGTGTCGAACATGTTGTCGGTATAATTCTTAAACAGAAGTTCACTGCCTCTGGCAGATTTGCCCTCCACAATCAGCAACTTTCTTTTTGTATCAACTACATTTTTCTTACTATGTTTGGACTGGAAGCAGTACCGATGGATGAAGCATGTGGAATAATTTCCAACTCAGTTTGTATTCCAGTGTGTACAACATTTAGTGGATTTTGTACTTCAAATAGTTTTTGATGGAGTTTTTTTAGTTCACTAGAGTTTTCCTGTTCTAAAGCTCTGATTCTGATTCATACCTGACAAATTGATAACTTTTTCCTCAGGGTTTTGTTTAGATTCCTTAAGCGTATCTATTTGCATTAAAAATTCTGCTTCTTTATTTTTAAGGTCTTGAATTTCCTTCGTCAGTAAGACATTGCGTGCACTCATCGTTGCCATCTGCGATGAGAACTTATTTTCGGCTTCAGTAACAAAGATCTGGCTACTTCGACGAATCCTTTCAAAAAGACGTCAATATACATAAAATAGGTATATATACAGAGTGAAACAAATTCGTTTCTTACTGTTGTGATCTCGGAAATGTTAAGGAATACGAGGATGGTTAAATTTGGCGCGGAGGGACTAGAAAAGTGCCGCAAAGAAACTTAGAAAAATATATAATTGAGTCTTCCATGTCTGTCTAGCTTACTGTACGGGGCACAAAAATCCCAAATGTGATGTTATACTTTTGAGTGTCATTCATCATTGGTTTTGGGAGATCCAATGCTTCCAAAATATGCAGTAAAAATTAAGGTCCGTATTTAAAAACGTTATGTAGATAATAGCCACCCGAATCCGAAACATCGGATTAAAAAACTGGAAATACTATTTTATACAGGCGAAAAAGATGCTATAGAATTGTACAATTTTATTTTGCTCCACTGGCTTAAGTAAGTTAAGAAAATATTAAAAACCTTTTTCCAAAATTTCAAATAATTTTGTAAATCTTGGTAAATTGCGCAACTTTGCTAAGATTTAATCATCCTCGTATCTCTTACCGTTTCCGAGATCCCGATAGAATGAAGCGAATTTGTTTCAACCTGTATAGTACATAATTACATTTCCTTTTTAATTTAACTTTAACTTCGTTTTCTTTATTATTCATATAAATATAAATTGATTGTCCTAATTTTATTTGGTTTATAACAATTTATTTTATATTCAATAATTAGTTTTGTTGCTAAGTATCACTAAGTAACTAAAAATGTGGAAAATAAAGCTCGAACGGTTTTTTGCTGACTAGTTTTAATTATGGCCGACTTTTCGTTAGCATGGTTTCTACCTCTCTTGGGACTGCACTAAATAATAGATTATATCTCTTTTAATTATTACAAGAAATTTGTAAATATAATGACCTATAAAAATAAAACACTTTAAATCATTTTACCCATTTCTTTAAGTACGTTAATACAAAGTAGAAACTATTTTTTCCCTACAACAGTAAATATATTTACAAATCTTTAGGACAAAGCGATCAACCAACTTTAGTTTTTTCTATATTTTAGATTACCTGAAAATGGTTTTTACCACTTCAGTTAAAATCAGCAGAGACTTCTATTTTTTGTTTTAAAAAAATACATAAAAACACGTACCATCGCTTTCAAAAAAAGTGGTACAGCAATGAGTAGCTCCTAAATTAAAATCGAGACAGAAAAGACAAGTTGACAGCCATTTTTAGTTACCCATAAGAAAGTAAAACCTAATAGAATTTTAGCGGTAAGAACTGTGCATAAAGAAGTGATAAGTAGTTTTGTCACTTTGAAAAGAAACGGTATTATAGTATGTACAGTTGGCGACAGATAAATCCGTACGGCTTAATTGCTTCATTGTAAATTCTACTTCGTTTTCCTTTATTTACCTGAATTACCTTTCGCATTTGACAGTTATTGCAGCACATGATGACATTAACTAATTATTGACGTTTATTGATTTTTGATGTCAGTCTTGTTTTGTCAAGTTTAAAATAATAGCACAAAATATGCATCATTTAAGTATTGATGCAAAAACTGCCATAATTACACTAATAGAATAAGGCTGATTTCTCGGGAAAGTTGCCAATTATTTTGATATAGCTAAGATCACTGATCAGGAAATTATATGAATCGTAAAGAAATACCGTGAGGAACATACTTGGAAAGATCGACGAGGATATGTTTACGTAACAAAATTACTACGAATGAAAATGATGCGCACTTAGTAGACTTCTTAAGACAAAATCCATTCGAAACGGCTGTATCGACGTGTATATTTAATACAATGTTTCAGCATAAGAAATAGAGTAGCTGCCCCAAAATCTTTCTTAAATTCCATCGATAAAGAACAAAGGGGTCGGGTTTGCCGCAAAATGCAGGTTTTTGGGAAAAGGTGATACTTTTTGACGAAAAAGTTTTTCAGTCCTCTTGTAATTGGTAAATTCGCGTCTACCGACCTGAAAATTCTCCATACGACTCAAATTACACTCAAAACAAGCAAATTAAGAGTTTGGAATTAAATAAGCACCCAGGACCCAGGTTTTTTTTTATTTACCCAAAAGTTGAAATTGTATACTAATTTTGGTATTAGTGAATTTAATATATGTCTTTGAAAGTAATCAAATATAAAACAAATCCTTCAGATACGTAAAAAACCTTAATATACTTTTTAAACCAATCAATATGTATGATTGTAACCTAGGTAACAGGTAAAAGCCAAAGTCTGTATTACCAAAATATCATAAATTGAGGTTATACTCATTTGACATCGTACGGATTTATCTGACGCTAACTGTACATTTACTATTTTCATTTTTACAAGTTTTAGCTAGGATTTGGTGTTACTTAAGATCTATTATTCAAGACTAATTATCATATTTTCAGAGTATAATATATTTAAGTTTATATTTTAGGCTTTATTTTATACGTACTGATATTTGTTCTATGCTTTTACTACCTTGATTACGACGAGCTTAATAAATATAATGATGAGATGTAACACATAGTATATTGGACCCATGGAAACAAAATATGGAAAAAATCGATAAATATACTTTTAAATGCTCCCAACATTCACAAAAGGTATATCTTTAGTCAAGTAAATTATTATTAAAAAAATTAAAAATTATTTTTTAAGGAGGTAATTTTTACAGTAACATTTTTCACATGACCGGTATTAGTACATACACCGGATAGTGCATCGTTGTTGAAAATATAGGCAATCCCATGCAAGTTTCTCCTGACTAAAAACGTGTTTGATATACTTTGAGTGTAGCCTACTGTACACTTTCGTGTTTATTCTGCTTTTTTTTATTGTCTTCATTGCTCAATCCTACAATATCTGCTCCACTATCACTATAGAATATAATAGTTAACACAGTTTGTGTCCCCATTGATATAAGAGCAAAGTTGAAAATTGAAAGTTATCATCAGTATATGATGCTAGTCATTGCAGCAACATTTTTTTGGAGAAATAGCCCAACTTGCAACATATTAGGTTTTATATTAATACTTGTAAATACTGCAAAGACCACCATGCATATTTTTTTAGACTACTGAAAACCTAAAAATAGTCAAATTCAGTGATTATAACACGTTTTAAAATTATGTGTAGCATCACTTACTCAACATGTTAGGTTGCTTAACCTCAGCCGAACTCCCCCAATGACATCAAGCTGCATTATGCAATTTAGAGCCTTACATAATTAATTTATTCTAAAATTGATTGGGTTTTTTCTGCAGTTTTCAATAAATAACTTAGGAATGGCTTGCTAAAAATTGCATAATATCGGTTTGCGCATTTACAATACAGAGCCTTCAAAAACTTTAATTACAACATTACTCTAAACAGTAGTTAGAGTAAACATTACTCTAACAAGTAGTTTTTAGCTTTTGGGTGGGGGGGGCTCGTAATTTTTTGAAATGACATAATAATACCTAAAAATCTATTATGCATTGCCATTATATGCATATAAGTATTATCCTGCGGGGGGGGGGGCTACAGCTCCATAGCCCCCCATGATTGCGCCACTGACTCTAAATGTAATTAGGTAGCCATATTATCTAGCAATATTAAAATCTTCATGAGATTTCCTTTGTTTCCACAATGATGCACCACCCAGTATGTCACTTCATGTCATGACAATAAGTTTATTATTATAACGTATTTTAGATTTAGAGCACACTCAGTTTCCTGCTACGGACCTGTCTATGATTTCAGCGCCTTATACTACGAGTTCCGAACTGCTCATGCTTAGGGATACCTGAGTTTGTTTATGTTTAAGCGCCGTAAAGGGGCCAATTACGCGACCCATTTTTGGCTACCCGTGTCAGTACATATCAGTTGTAGATACCCATTCACTTTCAGTTCGCTGGCCCATTATTGCCTAAATGGCCAGAGTCGGCCTGCTTTTTTTCTCATTACAAGTACATCAGGTAACAGACAAGCTGTGATCTATCGCTCCATAGATATATAACCAAGAATAAAATGCAAATCTGTCTTATATATGTTACAAGTGGTACTGCACTAGCAAGTATCGGCTAATTCAATTGAATTAAAAATAAGGTAACTGGTATCAAGACTGAAAGTGATTGGTAATTGTAATATTATGGGGTTATTATACAGCTTCTACTACCTACTTGTTATAATTACTGTTGTATACTAATTATTAAACTAGAAGCAGTACCTGAGGCCAATGCAATTCAATGGTTCTAATCTCTGCGATTTCTCCATTACTTCCATAAATATTTTGGGATCCTACAAGTGTTATATTTTTGATTTCCTCTTGCAATTTGGTTACCACATCAGATATGATATCCAGTTTATTTTGGTCGTACGCTATTTTTATCTAAAACAAAAAAAATGCAAACAAAGTTTTAAAAAGAAACAACAAAATATTTGTTCGGCTTCTTTTGAGTTCAATCTTTGGTAATGATTAAAGTTATATTATAAAAATCGGTAAAATTCCTTTATCTGGAACTTCCCTCGTTATGAATCTTTCCTTTCATTAAGAACAGTAAGGTTTAACCCAATTTAGTTTCGTACATAGTCAGTTAGTAAATTGTCTTTTCAAACATTTTTATTGCGAGCCATTTTTTCCATATCGGAATCGTATCAATATTTTTCCAGTTTTTACCTAAGGCACACTTATTTTTCTGGAATAAATTGGATAAGTAGTTTTTTAGTAATAATTTTTTTAATATTTCACTAGGCCACCATTTTGTTTTGCCCCATATTGGATTTTTATCAATATGTTACCAGGTCATTCCTATATAACCCTTAATTTTTGACCAAAATTTTAAGTCAATCGCATAAGTAGTTTTTCAGCTATATTTTGACCAAAATTTTAAGTCAATCGCATAAGTAGTTTTTCAGCTATACCGCGAACAGACAGACAGGCCGGAATTGAGAGTTTTTCGGCATCTAGGCACCCTGATGTTCTGAAAAAATCTCGGTGGGCGATTTTTTCACGATTACAATTCAGTAGTAGTTTACGAGGGAAGTAAAAACGTTTTCTTTTTCTAGTTCTTACGAATTTCGGCCATTTTCCCGGTATTTGCGGTACAAGAGTCCAATTTTAATTTCGAATCTGCATTAAATTCCCTATAGAACCACCATTTCACTTTAAATGAGGTACTTGGGTTTAGGTCTTGCAAAATATCACCAACGTTATCCGGTTTTTACCCATTTTTACTTCCCTTGTAAAAGGGAAGCATTGTAATAGTGAAAAAATCATCCTCCGAGATTTTTTCAAATTTTCACGTTTCAGGGTTTCAAGGCATAGCTAAAAAACCCGATTGACTTCAAATTTTTGTCAAACATTAAGGGTCATATGGGGATGACTTGATAATAGTTTTGTAAAAATCCAATATGGGGAAACAAAATAGCGGCCTGGTCAAATGTTAAAAAAATTATTATTAAAAAAACTACTTATCCAGTTTATCTCAAACTTTGCACAAATATAAAAGTATTTTGTTGGAATCCACTGGTAAAATTTTGGTGCGAATCCCAAATGGCGGCTTAATAAAATGTTTAAAAATTCATCCTGAAAACTAATTAATGGATTGGTTTGAAATTGTGTGCCAAAGCTAATTATGGTATAGGGGTCAACTAGTAAAATTATGGTACTAATTCAAGATGGTCGAATAAAATGGCAAAATGTTCGTAATCGGGAAAAAAATCACCCTTAGGTTTTACATGTTTTCATTCAAGCGTCCCTATATGTCACATGTTTTATCAATTCCGTCGGCTCATCTGTCAGTATCACTGTTTATCTCTCAGTTAGCGGTATATCTTAAAAACTACTTACTCGATTGACTTCAAATTTGATCAAAAATTAAGAGTCATATGGGGATGATCTGGTAATATTTTCCTAAAAATCCAACATGGCGAAACAAAATAACGGCCTAGTGAAATGTTAAAAAAATTATTATGAAAAACTACTTATCCAATTTATTTCAAATTAGAACGAACATTAAGTATTATGTTGGAATCAACTAATCTGTCTGTCAGTTCGCGGCATAGTTAAAAACTACTTACCCGATTGACTTTTGACGAACAATTCACGGTCATATGGGGATGACCTGTTAATATTTTGGTAGGATTTGGTTGATAGAGTGGTGTATTATTTGGGGATAAGACCCAGTACAAAAAACAAAGGTCTTTTTTTAAATAGTCGACGTTTCGTAACTTTGTTGTTGCATTTTCAGGTCACATATATAGATTCTATAACCTGCATGGAACCCATATTATCAGTATTTACTTACTCCGTTGCTCCCATATATTCCCCAGATATTCAGTTTCTAAAAGGTTTTCGTTATCGATCCTCTTGTTATTATGTTAAAGTGGTGTATTATTTGGGTTAGCATCCAGTAAAAAAAAACAAAAGTCTTTTTTAAATTGTCAACGTTTCGCAACTTTATTGTTGTATCCTCAGTACACATATATAAATTCTATATCCTGCATGTAACCCATGTTATCAGTCTTCCTGTTGGTTCGCAGATTTTCCCAAATATTATTAACACAACAAAATGGAGACCAAACAATTTTTTTTACAAATCAACGTAAAAAATCTTGTTTAGTTGACCTTAAATTTAACAAAATGGCGGTATGGGTCAATGTAAAAACTACTTATTGAACTTACTTTAAATTATGCCCAAAAGTCAAGTATGGCATAGGTAGAAAGAAACTAGTAAAATATTGTTAGGAATCCAATATGATGTAAAAAATGTTTGAAGACAATATATGTAACAAATATATACTGTGACTATGTACTGAACTAAATTGGGCCACAGTTCACTATTCCTAACAAACTGAAAAAAATCAGAACGAGGGACGTTCCGGGTAAAGAACTTTACTAACAATATATTAAATACTACCCGTTAACGAACTTGCCTGAATCTTGCGCCAATAGCTATGGGAAAATTCTAATTCACTTAAATCAACTAATATATTAGTTCATGCATGTTCATTGTTTCACTATGAATTTATTTTCCAGTTTAGTTAATGTAAACATAGAATAAAATAATGTATTACAAGTAATTTTGGGGGAAGTAACTAGGGAAGTAATAAACCACAATATCTAATTAGTTTATATACAGCAGACATACTTACAGCATTTTTAATTAATAGAGCTCCAACTGGATTTGATATTAAATGTTCTAATTCCTCCGATGAATCAGATCCAAAGACCTGATAGCAGGTAAAAAATAATATAAATAGTTTTAAGACCATGATGCCTCAAGTTTAATCAAAGGTCTGTTTCAGATGACTAAAAGTCAATGTTTTTCGGTATTATTAAGTAAATTTCTTGATTATCTTCCAGTTATATTTTATTTTTACAATAAACTAAATGTTGGATAATCTTGTAATATATTTGAACTTGACCTCTGTTATATAATAAGAATAACAATAATAAAATATTATATGATTGTGTTTATACTAACTTCTTATCTTAAGTGAATACATTATTTATCCTAAGCGAAAGGGGAAATGCAGGCCCTTAAGGTACGTCGCATCGCTATTGGTATTAAAATGTTTTCAACTTTGAATTTGGGATGGTTCACTCGTCAAAAATTAACACATCTATTAAAGTAGTCTGTCAGGTTGGCTCTAGCTCTAGAGAAGTAATTGTTCAGAAATATCTATTGACCCCTACTGGAATCCCTCAACAGAACTGGCATAGTGTGGAGGACAAATTAGCAAGCCATGTTTAACAGGTTCGATACAGTAGCCCTGGTGGTATAGTAAAAAATCGATATTTATTCACAATAACATTTAACCGAAAATTAAACGTCAACTCTTTATTAATAATTATACCTATATATTTAACAGAATATGTTCTAGAAGTATATAAATAAATAAATAGGGCCTTTGTTTCGCAAAAATTAAAATATACATAGATTTGTATAATATGACAATTCCAACTTAATATGTCGGTCGACTCCTGGCAGACTGTGCCTTTAAGCTACTCCACTGAACTAATAGTTTATCAGAAATTTTAATCAGAAAAACCAAACTCCTAAAAAATAACGAAAATATATCATTGTACATTTTATAAAAGCAATAAATATAAAGATAAAGATCGGACATACTGGCTAAGACAAAACATACTTAGTTTCTTATGTTGGTACTTACTTAAACGCAGAACTACTACTCGTCGGGCAATGAATCATTACGATTAACAATATTAAAGTTGAAAGACCGCCGAAACAAAGCACTCCGATCGTGAGGCATTGTCAACCATGTGTCTAACTGAACGAAACACGAGGCGGTTTCTGAGTGAAGCAGGAGAAGTTAGGTCATTAATCAGCTTCAAAATAAAAGAGCATACATGAAGGTCTCTTCTGAAGTCTATCCTAAGGCATTTTACCTTTTGAAATTTTAGTGACACATGATAGTAAATAGTAGTAACTGCTCTATCCTATGTCTGCAGCTGAGATAGAATAAACGATTCACATAAGAATTTCATGAGTTGAAAGGGTATGTGTCTATTAATATAAAGAAGTTTTAGGGAATAAACAATACAACACCCAGATTTTTTGCTGTGAGTACCATAGGCAATCTAGTGCCATTGACGCTGATGTCAATCCTATCTCTAAGATAGGTAATTTTATTTTTATTATCAAACAATAAGAAACATGACTTGGTAGGATTTAAATGCAAATTATGATCACGGAGAGAGTTATTAATTAATTCCTCACAAACCAAATCAAATAATTATCCCCATCGAGACAAAAATAAATCTGGGTATCATCGGCATATGCCCGAATTCTACAATTTTCAGCAGATTTAAGAATATCAGAGGTATAAATTAGGAAAAGCAATGGACCCAAAATTAAACCCTGCAGTATTGATATATCTGTCAAATATGATTCAATAAGAGCACATGATTCTGGGAACAAACCATAATATTTTAATTTCGAAACAATGAGTGAATGATTCATGGTATCGAAAGCTTTGAAGAAATTTAACAGTATAAGAACCGTAATAAGCTTTTTGTCGTATGCTCTGATTATATCATCAATAACGTTTGTTAACAGTGATATTCAGGGATTATTTTATTTTCAACACAAAACAAGTATATTTGATTATAAAATATATTTTAAGTACTTTTGACAAAATTGGTAAAATACTTATAACTCTTAGTTCATTAAAATTAGTGGAGCTTGAGGTTTTTGGAAGAGGTCTGCCGATTGATATTTTCCATTGATTTGGAAAATATTAAGCCTCTATGGAACGGTTAATAATGTACTCAACATACTTGTCAGTGTAGGGAGTACGATACCTAAGCATCATCGGAGATATCTTATCAACACCACTCGAGTTTGTTTTAATACTATTAAGAATTTCATTCACCTCACAGTCTCAGCTAACTTAAATCCAAAAGTAAGTAATGGATTAAATTTATCATTTTTATAAAAGTTGTTCTTAAATTAACGGCATTTAAGTGCAAACCAATAATATGAAACTAGCCTTATAATACAATGGAGTGCCTCTGTATCGTGATAAAATTCCGCCTGTCTCAAAATTTCCATTTTGAACAACCGCAAATATCTCAAATCTTTTTAATTTGTAAAAAATAGAAAACTTGATTGTTTTATTTAATAATATTTATAAGATTCTACCCTGTTAGACTTGTAAGAGTTGTATTTTTTAATGCATAAAGCACAAATGTATTTACATTGTGAAAATACAGTTTATTTTACTTCTTTACACCTCCTCAAGTATATTTAGGCTATTTCGTGATATAAGTTGTGTCTCCCTAGTATAAAGATCGAATCATTGCAGTTTAGGTATTATCATCCAATGAGGATATAAAACAGGCGCTTAAATCGACTTTGCTAATTTTAAATAAGATTCTGTTAATACCTTTGTAAAAAGCATGGTCTATTGCTATATATCTGGTAAAAAATATTTTCATTTCTGGAAATTTCGGCAAGGAGTCTCAATATTAATTAGAATTATAACGCATTATCCATTCTCTACAAGCTCTTTTGCATAAACTAACATTTATATTAGACATAATAAATAAAACATTTAAAAGCAAGCAGTATAGTAACTTAATATTATTTTATACACTGTATTTATCGTCCTATTAGCTATTGTTATATTAAATAAAAATAGTAATTATCCACAAGTATTATCTATAAACCTACACCTTGTGAAAAATTATTAAAAATTTTACCATAAGGAGATTTTAGATCAATAAATACACTTACTTATTAACAGACGATCAAACAGGAAACACCTACACTGGCACGCTCTATTAAGAACTCCTAATTAGGAACCTTTTTTTATCTACTTTTGACAGTTGAATTCCAAGAGCAGGCTTTATGTTCAATGAAAGCAGTAGTATTGCGTTTTCGAGCCCGTTGTGCCTAATGCCCCAATTCCCTGACGGACAGGCAGCAAAATTATTACTTGCACTACTCATCATTTTGCCATTAGTGCTTAAGTGTGGTTCGTGTCCTAAAAGGTATATTGGTTAAACCAGCAGATGTTTTGAAAAAAGAATAAAAGAACATAAAACTAGTTACATAAAAAATTAAATAATTCCCATTACGCAACTCATCTACCAGACGAATCACACAATACAACAGACGTTTTTCAAAAAAGGATTAAAAACACAATAGAAAAGAAATTTCTCTTTTTAACGACTTTGAAAAATCTAAATTTTTAACTAGGAACCCGCAAGCTCCAAAACTATATTCTTTAATTAAATTACATAAAAACGATTTACCAAAAGAACCTGTAGTATCCTTAAAATCCATAATAGCTCCATTTACTAAATTATCTAAGACACTAATTTAAACATTAATTAAACATATAGAAAAAAATTGCAACTTTAAAACAAAATGGAGTACTAAAAACTCCTATGAATTAACAAACAATATTAGAAGTATCCATCTCCCATCAAACTCAAAATTTATATATTTTGATGCACAAAATCTTGTTCCTAGCATTCCACCAAACGAAGTAATAGAATTAGTAGAAAATTTGTTAGTAAAAAATAAAGTAAATTCTTTAATAAAACAGGATATTTTAGATACTCTTTCAGTTTGTTTGGATCAAACTTATTTTGAATTTAATGGTGAATTTTATATGTGAAATGAGGGTTTATATATCACATATCACGTGAAAATTACAATAAAGAGCTAAAATTTTATTAAACAAATAGCAGTTAACAGCGGATACAACGCAGATATTGTAGATAAAATAATCGCCAAAAAATCTAATAAAAAATGCAATCGATTTAGTTTTTCCATCAGTTAAAAACTTCAACCTCAGTACTTTTAAAACTACAACCCATCGGTAAACTGAGTACCAAAATTTCTAACATATTTCTAGAACTGGATTAAAACTCAGTTTTAAGACCTTTTTGCACAAAATCAAATGTTACATAGGAATGAACTGGTAACATTTTGGTATGGACATAAAATAACAAAACAAAATGATGAAAACCGGCCTGAAAAAACTACTCATTAAATTAAGTTTGTACAAGCATTAAGTGTGAGGCAGAAATAAACTGGTAAAATTGTGGCACGCATTCAAGATGGCAGAAAAAAACGGTCAATTATTTTTTTAATAAGTCAACGTAAAAAATTTTTATTCATTTGACTTTTGCAGAAAAATTAAATATGATATAAGGATAAAGTGGTACGAATTCAAAGACAAAAGGTTCAAGCAGGGATTTAGTAAGGCAAAATATCGATTATCATATGGGGTTCATCAAATGAAGAACAGTTGTCACAAAAACAACTCGAGCAGTCAAAGTTACCTATAATTTTTATTAAAACTGTTATTGTAAAACTAGATCTCTATTTAAAAATCTAAAATAATATAATTTTGTTTCATCTAGGATATATAAAAAAACAAGATTCTGGAGTATTGTAAGTACACTGAATAAAGGCAGATGAGAGAAAAAGGGCAATACATCTGTTTTAATAACAAAAAAACTATTTTTATTTTTTCAATATTGGTAACCTAACACTTATATTACCAGCACATTCTAAAGGAGCCTCTCTATTTAAGCGCCTACGAATTGAAAGTTACAGTTGCATTCATTACGTATAAACCATTTACTAATAATATGTATAAGAAGTTCCATACAACTCTGCATTTGCAGAAATCTGGCAATTGTATACAGGTTCCACCATCTTGAGTTAGTACCACAATTTTACTAGTTCATCACTGTAGTTATAGCATACAATTTGAAATCAATCCATTAAGTAGTTTCTTCGGGCTAGATTCGTACCAAAATTTTACCAGTTGAGTCCTACATAATACTTGCTTTTTCTGCAAAATTTGAGAAAAATCGGATAAGCAGTTTTTTAGTAATAATTTTTTAACCTTTAACTCGGCCACCATTTTGTTTTGCCATACTGGATTTTTACCAAAAAAAGTTACCAGGTCATTGTGATATGACCCTTAATTTTTCACCAAAATTTGAAGTTAATCGGGTAAGTAGTTCTTAGCTGCGTCGCGAACTGACAGACCGACAGACAGATAAATGGAATTGAGAAAACATATTGTTTGACATCTTGGTAAGTAGTTTTTTAGCTATGCCGCGAACAGACAGACTGACAAACAGAGAGACAGACCGACGCAATTGAGAAAACATGTTTTTCGGCATATAGGGACCCTGAAACGTAAAGATCTGAAAAAATCTCTTTTTTTTTGTTTTTTTTTGGCTTTGCACATCTAGTGCATACTACTATTTTTATTAACAGAACACCTTCATATCAACTTACTTCCAGTCATTCATGAGCTGATGACGAAAACCATAAATGCCCAACATCAACATGACAGGGTCACATGCTTCACGCCCAGGAGTCTGTCTAGGCGGCTTACAGTAAGACAAACAATACTAGACCAACAGAATAATAAGATTAGAGTATTACATTTAAGGAAATCGAAGTCATATAGCTTTTTCTCAGACAATCTCACAAAGGAAAGAAAAATCCTTATATATCTGTTATCCTCCTTAGTCAGTGTCACAGGATTATCTGCGCTAAATGGTAGCATAACTATTTCTGCTAAATTTAAAAGAAGAAAGTCGGCTGCTCGACGATTATTTAAACAACCGAATAGCCAGTGATTCATATAATGAATGCTGATGTTATCACACAAACATAAGGGACTGTCAGCTAAATTCATTTTGTGTAGCATATATCGCAAATTTGCATGACCAAAAATTGCCCTTATATATGTTGTAAAATGCTGTCTGAGTGGCAAAACAGATTCTATACTAGATTTGAGACGTGGTATTTTAATATTCCTTCCTATATCACAGATTATATCACAGATTAACCATCTTAATCTGTGATATAGCTGCATATTCAAGGTCATATCTAACCAAGTTGTAGTATAAAAGCCTTATGTAGATGGCTTAGAAAACTATTTACTATTTCGGAGTATGAAGTCAAAATTGACGCCAATATTTTTCGACACGTGTAAACTTGGCATCAAATATAACGCCCAAGTAACTAAAACTTTCCAACCTGTTTGGTACTTAGGATTGTGTTTTCTAGCGAAAGTGCCAGTTACATTTAGAAATGGTAAGGACCAATTTATCGTTTTCACATATTAATCGCTAAAAACATCGTGTAAAATTAGTAACTTTCTGGCCTTACTAATGGGGAATGATGTCTGAGTGTTTTCGTTCCGGCCATAGGAAGGACAGACCTTATCTGTCACATTTTCTTTACGAGCTAATTTGCAATAAAGAAGTCTTGTGCGAACATCGAGAATTCCTAAAAAAAATGTGGGATTAACGCAAGTTATTTGCAAAACCCTCTCCATTTTAAAAATGTCTATTTTCGTCCTATTCTTTATTAGCTAATGTAGCTTTGGCAATAAATGTTTGCCTCGACCTCCTTTAATCAAGGAGCAGAATTTTATTCAAATAGTATATACTAATATCTTCTGTCTCTAGTTGCTCTATGGTCCATTTCAAAAAAATATAGGTATCCGTAGTTAATTAGTAATTTATTAAACACAATATTGATAATCAAATTTACAGTATTCTTAATTATCCTATAAATAAAATAACAGTGCAACAAGTGATAACCTTTTCTAAACAATATTTGTTTTCGTTAGTTAGTCTATATTATTTAATTTAAAGATTTCTTTACAACCAAGATAGCATTTGACAAACCGACTTTGTTACATACTGAAAGTGATCTAAAAAAATGTTAACTAAATTTTTATTTTTGGCGGTGATTTTATACTGTCTTTTGGTGAGTCTTTAAATCACACCTTTACAAAATTAGACATTTAATAATATCCTTAGACTTTTTTAGAAAAAATATTATAAAGTTGAATTACGCCATGTAAGCATTTTTGTAAAACAATAACAAAATAAAAACCTATACGCGCTACTTTTTTACAGTGTTTAATGTTGCTTAAAATAAAAAGTAAATAAATATATAAATTTGAAAAGTTTAGCTACAAAACTTATTTTAGGCTCATACTTAAAAATATATATATATATATATATATATATATATATATATATATATATATATATATATATATATATATATATATATATATATATATATATATATATATATATATATATATATATATATATATATATATATATATATATATATATATATATATATATATATATATATATATATATATATATATATATATATATATATATACACATATAGTTTAAACACTATATATTTACATATTATGGATTCAACACAACAACTGAACTTTCTTATTTTGACACAGCCACGATGTGCTGTCTGATATGTATCATTGGTGTGCAGCATATAGGCGTCTATAGAGAGCAGGCGACACTTGTCTTATCTCTCAGCGCCCACTCTATTGTCTGGTCGCCCCGCTCCAAAAGGCAAATTGCCGCCCCTTAAGTTTATAATATATATTATTTAAAATAAAATTTAACGGGTTCTGAATTAAAACAAAAACAACGTATATTTAGAAAAATCATGAAACTTAAAAATTAACAGTTAAGTAGCACAAAATTAAATCACTTTGAAATATATCAGAAAAATATATTGCACAAAGAAAAAACTATAAACTACTACTACTAAAATTACAGGAACCATTTTTTTTCACACTGTCAGTTCGGTAAACTTTTTATTATCTCTTTTAATTCTATTTGATCGCAAATTATGCTCAATAGTCAAAATAGTAAAATCGTCTTAGATTTTGCGTGGAAGTGGAACATATAAATTTCTTGATTAACTTTAATTTAGAGAAATTTCTTTCTGCACTTGCTTCAGTTACAGGTATAGTTAGCAATATTCTTATAGCAACATTAACTAAGGTTAGGGGTAAAATTTAACATAGTTAATAACTTTGGTACATTTCTTGGATTTTCTTCTTTGCTCAAAAAGGCAAATGCGGCATAAATTTCCTCTCTAAATACAATTCCTTGCAGTATTTTAATAGTTTTGATTAAATCTAGCATCTAATGCATTTAGTGCTTGATCATTTGTAAAATAAAAAAATCCTTATTGGGATCTTCGATCGGTTCATCTCGTGCTTTGTATGAGAAATTGTTTTTTTTTCTTACGGGGTGTCGTGGTACTGTTGATTCAAAATTAGCCTCAACGTTAATTTCGTCAACCAGTTATCTAGCATCAAAAATAATTTCAATGAATGATTTATCCACTCGAAGATCCTTAAAGAATTTTTTGCAGCTTTGCAAAAGATCAAGGACAGATGCTAAATCAAAATCTTTGGTTTGCATCAGCTTAATGCAATTTAATATTTTATACCAAATCACTACTGTACACATTAAACTCTTGGATTCATCTCTTATTAAATTATCAAGTTCTTTATTTTTATAAATGCTTTAAGGCTTATATCTTACTCTCCAATCTAGTGTCACTCAATGGTTTTAAAGTTAATCCTTGAACAATTGTCCACCGAAAAGTAGATGCCGGAAAAAACAACATTTTGAAGAAATTAGCGGCTTCCAGCAGCAGCAGTTTTATGGCACACCCATCTCTATTTGGTTTATGGATATTCACCATTGCGTTGCCATAGCGATTGCCGTAAACAAATCTAACCGCGAATGCCGGCGTTGTTCGGGGGGAGTCTGTTGCGGAATTTGTTACTGCTGATTGTGATTCCTCAACGGTCCCTCTTATGAAAAGGTGTTCAGCGCCCTACGTTTTTAAGTTATTATAATTTTTTATTATAATTTTTTGAATAATGGTTAATTATAATAATGTGAATTTATATAAAACATACTACATTTTTATACTAAAATGTAAATTACAAATTGCTTAATATTTTAAAAATATTTTTATTTTTAAGTAAATTGATTGGCGAGGCGCCATCACACTGGTCGAAATCACTTAATTCATGACATTTATTGCAATTAAAAAAACACAAACAAATTAAACTAAATTCACCCTATAATATTTCACGGTGTCAACAAATAGTTGGCTGTGATTTTGACACTTATCACTTATTTTTATAAGATGCCAAAGATCAGCAGTAGGTTGTCAAGTTCGATGAGACTTATTCTTGTTGTCGTTGTGTAATAAATTTCTGATAATTTGCTTTATGTCTAACGCTATCATTAATTAGTTAAACCATTTTGTGAAACATGGAAACACATTCTACAGGTATGCTTTTATAAAATAATTATAAATTATTGATTTATAACATTCTTTAAGCAGGCAAAAAAATTAAAACTATAATAATTCATGCTTTTTGTTATTTTACTGAAAAAATCGTATTTTAATTTAACATTTCAATAAGTTCCGCTCATTGCCCAGCTTGTTGAATATCCTTTTTGACAATCTTATTTATTTATCTTAAAAGATATTAAATAAAATATTGCGCATTTTTGCGCCATTTTACAAAAAAAAACAAATTAAAATATAGGAGTAATTGATAAAAAAAACGTGTTTTGTTAAAAATACTTTATTTATCTGCGGAAAAAAGTCTTGAGTAAGCATATTAGGCAGATAAAGGTTCTTATATAACTGAAATTTCTAAAAACGGCACCTTTTTTAAAATCAGGAGATAGATACGGGGTGAATATTTATTTTGTAAATGTATCCCTAAAAAAATAATCGTAAAAGTTAAACATTTTTCGTAAACTTTCAAATAGCATGCGGCAAAACTGTTAGATATCCGTTGTCAATGCTATATTATTTTTACATTAAGTTTTAAATTTCAATTCAGTTATTCATTTATAATTTATCATTAAAAAAAATCAAGGATAGTTCAAATCTTTTGATACTTCTTATTTGAAAAGTTTAAGTTAGGCTAAGACAATATTTTTTTTATAGATAAAAACGAAACTATGATTTTGAGCAATAGGCAACTAAGTGAAATGTTTATAAGGACTTCTCAGAAAAACTTAGATGCAAAATACAAACAACTACAAAAAGATATTTTGAAAAGCACTGGCTTTGATTGTTTACAAGTAAACTCAAAAAAAACTCTTTTAAGATTCATGAGCAACTTTAGAAAGAAATGGGAAGCTTCAAATCGGAAAAAAGAAAGGTTCTTTTCTGCTAATAATGCAAAATGGCCACACCTGTGAACGACTAATAGAAGTGCAAAAAGATGTAATAAAATGTGTAGCAAAATCAAAGAACAAAATTAAATTAACTTTGTTTTGTAAGTATCGGTTTGACGGAACCTCTGGTCAGTCAGAGTATAAACAAAGATTTCAAGACAGCTTGACATCCGATGCTAGCATGTTTTTTACATCTTTTGTACCCATAAGGCTTGTAAATAAAGAAGATAATGCTTTAGTCTGGCAGAATTAGCGGTCAGCCTCAACCCGATTTTGTCGTCCTATTAAAGTACATTTTTCGAAAGAAACAACTACACTTACTTTGCAGGAAAAACAGAATTTAGATCTCCAAATCGATAATCTTGTGAATTTTGTAGGTTATTCTAGTTACATAAAAATAGAAATTAATTTTGAAATGTACTTAACTATGATCGACGTTAAAGTGGGAAATGCTCTAGCGGAAAACAATTCCACCCAAAAATGTTTTTTATGCGGAGCCACTTCTAAAGACTTTAATAATATTGAAATTGTTTTAAAAAGACCAGTTTTAAATACATCTTATTTGAAATTCGGGTTATCAACTTTGCATGCTTGGATCAGGTTTTTTGAATGTTTGTTACATTTGTCGTACAAAATCGAAATTAAAAAGTGGCAAGTCAGACAAACGGAAGATAAGGCAAAAGTAGCAGACCGAAAAAAATATATCCAGGAACAGTTGCATTTAAAATTAGGATTGATTGTAGATAAACCGAAACATGGCTTTGGATCTTCAAACGATGGCACACAGCCAGAAAATTTTTTGAAAATTCTGCTGTGGTTGTCGATAACTATAATTTAATGTTTCAATTTTATATAATCTTATTAACTTTATCATCTGGATATGACATTGATGTAAAAAAATTTAAAGAATATTGTGTAGAAACAGCAAATTTATTTTGTTCCTTGTATCCGTGGTATCCGATGCCAACATCGATCGGTACATCGAATCCTCATTCATAGCTCAGAAGTATCAAACTCTTTTTTGGTGCTTATAGGTCAGTTATCTGAGGAAGCCCAGGAGGCGAGAAATAAAGACATCAAAAAATTTAGATGTAATTTTTCACGAAAAACATCGAGAAAAGATAATTTAACAGACATTTTTCTGCGCCTTCTAGTTTCCTCAGATCCTATTATTTCAAGTTTTAGAAAAACACCTTCCAAAAATAGGAAATCTTTGTTCCCTGAATCTATACATTTGTTAAAATCTCCAAATGTGGAATTTATTGAACAAAATTTTATTGAAAACGAAAGTTCCTCTGATGATGACGAATAAAACTTATTTTTGCGTAAAAATTCTTAATATTCTACCTTGTTTTAAAGCGCTTTTAGGAAATAGTTTTAGTGATCATTAAACAAGTATTATGTAATAAGTAATATAAAATTTGGCATTTTTTTCGGGATGTAACAATTTTACCGAATGTGATAGCAAAGGTTTCTTTTAATTTGGAGTTAAAAACGACCATGTAAACTTTAAAGTTTTAAAGTTTAATAACACTGATGATATGTAATGTTTACTTGAAAGGTACTGCTGTTGGCTGAATGCCTATGTTTTTTTAATCTAAACATCTAGTTATATTTTAAAACAATAGTTTATACTTAATTTATTAAGAATCTGTATTTAACTAGATAAACATAACATTTTTGAGCCAATTTTTCCATACTTTAGTTTTAATTATGTTTGCTCACCTTGTATATTTAATCAAACCAGTAAATTTTGCTTCTGTGTGTTTCATTAGTTAAAATACATAATATTCGACAAATAGCTTCACCCTGTATAATATATTTAGTCTCTAACATAAAAATTTTCTAGATTTGGTATTTGGTTAAGTGGCAATAATAAATTTTATGCATACTGGACCTTTAGTTTGGCTTACTAACGTTAATGCCACGAATTAAGTGATTTCGACCAGTGTGCGCCACTGACATCGTGTATCTTTAACGATAAGGTAAATATATAGAATTTAGTATATGTATAACTAGCATAAAGAGGCTGAATACGTTAAGATTAGAAATGAAAAAGTTCTAGTGCTTATAGGACAGGGGCGTGAGGTGAAATTTTAAGAAAGGGAAGCAATTTCATTATTTTCTATTATATTCTCAAATAGTTCAATCAGTGATTCACGATTTTCAGATACTGTTAACACAAGTCTTCCATTATAGTTCCACCTAGTAGGAGCTACTTTGGGCAATCGTTTGTGGATAATGGAGTCCAAAGCTTGTGTACGTTTTGTTGACTTGGAAAAAAAAAGCAGCCATGCCACTTAAAGTAACGAAAAATACTTTACACTCTTTAATGTGATTTATGGACTGGGATAAAACTAAATTTAATTTATGAGCAAAACAATTGACAAACACAGCACTTGGAAAAGTTTCTCGAACTTTAGCTTGCAGACCCCCTAAATGTCCTGCCATCACTGCAGCTCTATCATAGCTTTGAGCAATTAATTTTTTCTCTCCATTAATTTCTTTAGTAACGTTATAAAATACGGTATACAATGCATCTGCTGTACGATTTTCGGACACATTCTTAAAACCTAAAAATCGCTCATGAATACTTCCGTCTGTTTTAACGTAGCGTATTATTATAGATAATTGACTAAAATTAGTGATATCAGTTGTTTCGTCCAGAACAATAGCAATGAACCGCGCCTCGCCAAACTCTTTTTAGAATAATGGTTGCAACAGCGGAAATTAAATCATTCTCGATTCGATTCGACGTTGCGCGAAAAACGCTAGACTGCTCTAAATGATTTTTTAAGCAATCATCATATTTAGCCATTAAACTAAGTAAATCTTGAAAATTTCCTCTATTTGAAGAAACCCTTGATTCGTCATAACCTCTAAATCCCAATTCGTGCTGTCCGAGAAAACAAACAACATCGATAAGTCTTCTTAATATTTGCCTATTTTTATCGAATAGTTCATTGTGTTGGCGTTGACTAATTTCCAACTATTTATTAAGGGCGTGTTCAATTCTGGTTTTGCCGAAGAGTTTTTGTTTTATGACGGCCTGCAAATGCGCTTTGGACATAATGTGTCTTTTTACAGCTTTATGGAAATTGTTTAAACCGAAAAAACCAGTTTTATTCCAGAGACCTTTTTCATTTTCAAAAAGTAAACATGGCCAACAAAATAATTTACTTATATTTTCACACCCTGTTAGCTATTTAAATTGTTTGTATTGTTTTTCCGGATAAAAATGTCTAATACAGTTTTTCATTTTTGTGGTTAAATTTTTCATAGGCGGTTTTGCCCTTCCTTTGGAAATTATTTGAAGCTTATCAGCGAAGTTTAATGTTGAAAATCCCTTTATTATTAAGACACACACCACACATTCACACACACTCTTCTTACTAAATTCTCCAACATTTTCAACGTTATTACCGGCAGCCAAAGTTGACGGTATTTGCATATCCACGTCCGTATTATTGTATTCCATATCGCACCATGCACGACGCGACGTACGTATCACACAACACACGGATAGCCGTTCAAACAAAGAACCTACTCCAACGATAGCTTCCGCCTCCACCTAAAACACGCGACTGAAATGCAAAAATTGCAAACAGCCGGTGGAAAGTTCAATAACCTTTGGCTCGATTCACAGGAAATCAAGCATCAGTTTCCTATTTAAAAAATTACATTTTAGAAGGTATTTTGTAATTTTTTTTTTGGGAAAGCACTGCTTCCCTTGCTTCCATGGACTGCACGCCCCTGCTATAGGAGAAATATTAGTCGGAGGAAGTAAACAGTATTTCCGAAAAAAAATTGTACAGATTATAATTTGATAACAGTATTTCTCTAATAAAAGCTAATTAGACACAAAAGTAACAACAAAATAAGTATTTATTTTGAAACAGAATAATGGAGCAATAAATCAGCTTAGATATCTCACTCCTTCGCTAAAAATATTTATACGTATTTTTTAGGCATTATTATCGCTAATAAAAGTGGCACTTTATTAAATGTTTTCTTTTTTGTTTGCATAATTAAATTACTTTTACAATGTATATAGTTGTTTATTTTGTATGCCCATGATTTCAAGATTATTAAAAATGTTTTAAACTATGTCTACTTGGTTTCAACTATTTATGTTGTTTTTATATATTCTCTTTTTAACCCATTTTTGATTTTTTTCTAGTTATACTCTAATAAACTTGATTTTGTGATTTTAATGATTCAGTTAATAATATGCCCGTGAATTTAAGATTATTAAAAATGTTTCAAACTAAGTACTTGGTTTCAACTTTCAGAAGTGTTTTTTCATTAATCAGTTATTTTAAAATGTTTATGTTGTTTTTATATATTCTCTTCTTACCCCTTTTTTAATTTTTTTTTCAATTATACTTTAATAAACTTGATTTTGTGATTTTAATAATTTAGTTAATAACACTTATTCTGTGCAAATGTTAAATCGTATTATCTTTTACGAAACATGATCTAAAACCTAGCAATACTACATTGATATTGTTTTTAGTTGGTTCTAACCATCTCATGAAGATTTTCTGTCTCCACCAAAAAACAAGACGAAAATTTAAAGATTAGTCGACTAACCTGTAAGGATGATTAATCGTAATTTCCCGTCGCTTGTCCTTGATATAATTATTACAGAGTAGTTGTTCAGAGTAAAAAATCGATTTTCCTAATAACTTCTCTGTTAATATAATCAAGGAACTCAGACAAGTTCCTTATGAAGTTTCAGGACCTAATTAACGTCCTAATACTGAAAAACAAATCTATAATATACAGATTATAATATAGTATACATAATAATACTTGACTATATGTTTTAGTTATAAGTTGATTTAATTGACCTACGGAAAAGGTTATAGTTTTACGTCTCTTGCAACTTAGAATAGTGCTAGCAAATATGTCGTTTGTATCTTTTACGAGTCTATTGTAGACTTTAAAAAATGTATTAGAGGTGGGTGTCCAGCCTGCTGTATTCTTTATTTGTTCTATTACTTTTACACATACTGTATAAGCTGCAGAAGTTGATACATGGCGCACGCTATGAGATGAGAATATGGATGTGTCTATGCCTCCTAAAGATAATGTTTCCTTGATCCAACCGCTAATAGTCTGTGACGAGGCAGCGTGAATTAGCTTTTTAAAAGTAACTATAAGATTTTTTTTTCGTAATGACGAAAAGCCTCGGATTTTTTAAAGTAATTCTCTATAGTGGATTAGTGTGGTTGTATTCTACTGGATCCAGATAATTTTAATGTCAGGATTTTTAATTTCATTTTCATCTTCTAATATTCTCAATGTTTATGAGCGCAAGAGGTTGCACTCTACTGGCAGATGTGAACGCCATAAGAGTAACAAGCTTATATGATAAATTCTCTATACTTAACGTCTCTATGGAATACCATTTTTCTAAATGTCTTAAAATTGGATCAGGATTCCATGTGAATGCATATTTACGGTTTGGTGGACGAATATATTGGAAATACTTTTAAAAATATCTATTTATTATTTTTGCGTCACTAGGTTCTACAGAAATAAATATCAAATTCAAAGCTGATCTGTAGGAAATTAATACTGAGAAGGAATTTCCATTGTTTAAAATTTCCATTAATAAAATAAGGTATGTTTGCAAATTATATTCATAAGAATTCACTTGCTGACATACACAAAATTAACAGAATTTTTTAAGGCAAGCCGAATACCGTTTCAGGGTTCCTTCTGCTAGGGAAGATATTACATTGATTGCAGTTTCTGGTACACCTTTTCTTAAAAGAGTCCACCGAACAATTTCCTTACCTCCAGGGGAAACTCCTTGTAGAGTGGGTGACTCTCGCTCTCTCTTCACGCCATGGCCACAATCCCTTTGTGATTTAGAGATGGATATTTAATACTTAGAGATGGATATTTAATACTTCCTCCTCCTATTTTTATACAGTATGCAGCTCTAATCTCTTATTTGCAACTTTGGTCCCAACAACCACGGCACCTAGTTTTCCCACAAAAAGCTCCCAACCCGTTGTTGAGGTATCCGAGAATATTTCACAAGAAAATTTGGTTGCCAGTTTAGTTCCGGTAATAATGAATCAGGAATACAATTTTTTTTTGATAATTTAGACAATTTTCTACAGGTTTGATATGTACAAAACCATACGTTGTACCTGTACAGCAGCTACAAGTTTACCTATTAACATGGCAAATTCCCTTAATGTATAATGTTTATTTTTTATTTTTCTTTTTAAAACTAGATTTTTTATAGAATACATTTTTTCACCAGAAAGCAAAATTTGCGTTTCTATGGTGTTATAACTAAACCCCATTGGTTTTTTTAACAAGAAAGTACGACGATATAAATTGTTCCTTAATAGGATTAAATTTCTCGATATCACTTATTTCTATCAAATGTTTAAGAGAGTTTTTGTATTCTTCGAATACATTTTCCAAGATTCTTACAGTAGGTTCAAAAACTATTTGGGATTTTAATAAAAAGGAATTGATATTCCTTTAACCCATTCTAAAACCTCTCGGTTCTTTGCAATATTTTCCAAGCCTGTAAAATCTTAAAAGAGTACCTGCGTAGTTGCCTACCGTTTCTGGTGTTTTCTTAATTGGTTGTTCGTCCTTTACTACTTCTGCAAATTTTTTGCTAAATAGAAATTCATCTACTTCTAATGTTTTTGAAACGTTTTTGCAGTCTGTATTTAAGTGTGGCATGATTCGGAATTTTCTATGGAGAGAAATGGCAGAATGAACATTAGTAAATAACTGGCATGCTTCTGCTAATGTTTTCAAATCCTGACTGCACTGGAAGGTGATTCGTTTTTTCTGACAGTGCTCACTGCCGATAATCCTGCCGTCGCACTATGGTCTGAATGACTAGAATTTGCGCCGAAAGTCTCAATTTTCAATGTATTAAATAAGCCATTTTAAGACACGTATGATATCACCTGATAACCCCTTCATTGCACCGAGAGATAATGAATCAACTAAAAATTAAGTAGGCTTTCCTTTTTAAATAGTTGAAAGTTGGCGTCTGTCAACAACGTTTTTATTTGTGTACGTTTAAGACATTCTTTCTCTAGTTTGGCGGAGTTTTTTTAAGAAACAGTTAAAGAAAATAATTTATTCTATAATGGATGTTAACTTAGGAGGTAAGTGTAATAATTTTGTTTGAAAGAAAATGCTTGTTTAGCACGCTTGATTTCCATAGACATATAAATACCAGAGAGGGTGCTTTTTACTATTATTTTTATTGTTGTTTAATGTTTCTTAGAGCTACCAAAATTCTGTAAACAGGTGTTACAAAGTTTTTCCTGGTGTTATATTGTTTGAAGTGTCTAGTTTATAGTAGCACCTAAGATTTTTGCATATAGTTGCATACTTGGCAAATTTTTGTATTTTTTGTAGGCGAGTACCGCTTCTCAAATCAGCAACTTTTTAATGTTTGGCAAAAAGAAAGCAACGCAAAGTTCAAAATTTCCAGTTTAACCAAATTTGTATTAGAGAACATTAAAAACCTTAAAGTCACAGAAGAAAATAGTAAATTTATGGAAGAACAAGTTAAATTTTTGTCTTCGAATATAGCCAAAAGATGGAAAAAAGTGAACAGGAATAAAAATCATTTTGAAAAAAAATACAAAGATTGGCTTTTAATGGCTTCAGTTTTCAAGACACAACAAAACAATACAAATACTCTGGTTAAAACCAAAGCAGAAAATGTATCTATGGGTCGCCCGCGCTTGACGTTTGAAAATAAGTCGTTAAGGTCACAGCAAAGAGACGCCTTTGAACTTTCTAAGAAGCATCAACATAACCCGAATTTAATGGTTAAAGCTGCCAGCATTGCAGCTCGACATAGCGGTCAAAAAGATCTTTCTGTGGCACTCAGGGAAGCTGCAGTAAGCCCTAGCAGACCGGCAAAAATGAAACGCTTTCTTTCGCCAGAAAAATTTAAAGAGCCAGTGCTTTATACTCCACAGGAAGCGTTAGCCTATTTGTTAGAAAATAATTTTACAAAAAGTCAGTACATAAACACCAGAATTGGAGCTAAGGAGAGGAACTGCGATATTTACCCAAGTTATGAAAACATTTTGCAGGCAAAAAAAGAATGTCGACCAAATGGAATTCAAATTTCGGAGACAACTGCATCGGTTCCACTGGCAGATTTGCTAAATCACACAATTTCAAGAATAATTTTACTGCAAGAAGATGTTCTTATAAATTTATTTGAGTTTTTAAAGTGCACTAATATGAGAGCTACCATGATTTGTAGTTATGGGTTTGACGGCAGTTCAGGCCATTCTAATTATAAGCAAAATTTTAGCAACTCATCCTGTGATGACTCTAGCATATTTGCCACTACAATAATACCACTTCGGTTGGTGAGTTCCAAAAATGACGTCCTTTGGAATAACCCAACACCACAATCTACTCGATTTTGTAGGCCGCTTAAAATACAGTACACAAAAGAAACAAAAAATCACGTCCTAAAAGAAAAGGCAGATTTGGGCGAACAGATTAAGAATTTACGTCCACTGGAATGCAATGTTGGAAGCCATACTCTAGAAATTACTTGCAAATTGTGCTTAACAGTAATCGATGGCAAAATTTTAAGTATCCTAACAAATACCAGATCATCCCAAGCATGCCCCATATGTGGAGCAACGCCTTCAACATTCATGAAGGTTAAAGATTTTAAATCTGCCATTTTTACGCCTAACCAAGACTCGTTACAATTTGGAATTAGTCCATTACACTGTTGGATAAGGTTTTTAGAATGTGTACTCCATATCGGCTACAGAATTGAAATTAAAGTATGGCAAATTAGAGGAGAGCCTAACAAACTTGTTGTCAATGAAAGGAAAAAAATGATACAAAATCACTTTTGGGAGAAGCTAAGTTTGCACGTGGACAAACCTAAACCAAATTATGGTTCTAGCAATGACGGTAATACCGCAAGAAGAGTTTTTGAAACCCCAGGCATTTTTTGAGAAATTACGGGTGTTTCACTTGAGCTGATAACGAAATTTCAAACTATTTTGATTGCTCTGGCTTGTCGGTTACCTCTTGATCTTAAAAAATTTGAAACGTACTGCTTTAACACAGGTTCATTATTTGTAAGTTTATATCCTTGGTTCCACATGCCAGCTTCCATCCATAAAGTTTTGGTGCATAGTAAGCAAATAATTGAAAATTGTTTATTGCCTGTGGGATACTTTGGTGAAGATGCTGCTGAATCAAGAAATAAACTTTACAAACAAGATCGTTTACATCATGCTAGGAAAACTAGCAGAGTAAGTAACTTAGAAGACGTATTTTGCCGAGGTCTAGATACCTCAGATCCTCTTATTTCAAGTGCCAGCCTTCGTTCTAGAAAAAGAAATTTTAAAATAAAAAATCTTCCAAGTGCTGTAATTGGGTTACTAAAAGCTCCTGAGTTAGAAACTGCTTTAGATTTAGCTCCTAAAGACACGGAAAATTCTCAAAATGAACCAAATTTTAATCTTGATAATCTGGAAGATATTTTAGATATTAGAGGTTTAGAAACTTTAGAGTTATCAACTGAAATGAACTTTTAAATCTATATTGTTTTTGTTATTGTTCTTATATCGAATAAATTTAATGTTATTTTTATGATCAGTTAAATAAAAATTAGAAGATAAGTAATTTAGTAGTTGATTAATAATTTAACTAAATTGTTAATTATTGAACAAGTTAATTTGAATAAAATTTTGTCTTTAGTATTAGTTAAAATTTATTGTTCCAATTTTTATTGTAAACTATTATAAAACATAAAATAAACTATTATCTTCTTTCGAAAAAAGAACTAAAAATAATGGTTTTTATTATTTTGCGTCGGTATAATTTGTTTTAATCAATTAAGAGATTTTGTAAGAATTTTTCTTGTGACAAAATATTTTTGGCGCAAATTATGATCATTCAGACCATAGTGCGTCGTAAGTTCATCATGTTCAATAGCCGACTTGTTTAGGCAAGGTTGGATTTCGATATTTACCTTAGGATAACTAATGCTTTACAGTTGGCTGGGATATTATAATTGTTCATAACCTCGTCACGTTGCTCCTTGGTTACACCTTTTAGCAAATATGAGTCCAACGAATGACTATCAAGTCATGAAGAGGTTTGCCCTCGTTATTGTCGGAATCTGGTTTTAAACCTAAGATGTTGAAGTCCTGTTTTGGCTGTTGTTGGCTTGATTCGCCCTCCACTATGGTTATTTCTGGCTCCAAGAGAGTTTGTGCAACTGTACGAGTTGTTGGTATTTGGTCTAAAGGAGTTTGATTGAGAGGAATAGTGTTTTGTTTATATAGTTTATCTTCAGAAAAACAAATAAGAGTTTTAGCATTTATTTAATTCAATTATTTATCTACTTATTTTAATATACGTATATTATTTTAATATCCATATATAAAATCTGATTTTATATATGTATATAATAATTAGAATAACGCCAAAACACCAAACAAATTAACACCACACTCTCTTGCATAACTATGATAATCGGCCAATTTTATCCCATATTTCATGATATTGTCTAAAAGTAACAAGCGTTACTTTTATTTATTTAAGCTATCAGGAGTGACATTCTTTCTCCAATACATAAACTAGGAAAATGTTATGTTTTATTGAGGATCTAACGTACTTTTTTCTAAGTTAATTATAAACCCTAATTTTCCTAGCAGTTTTAAGTTAATTATGCATTGTGATTTGGTTCTGCCTATTATTAGAATGTCCTCCAGATAAAAAAAAACAAATATTATACCCATAAGTCGAAGTTTCCTTGCTACTGGTTTAAGAAGTTTGGTAAATATATACAGGGCTATGTTAAGACCGAACGATAAACACTTAAATTGATATAAGCAATCATTGAATTTAAATCTATAAAGACATTTTTTGTATTTTTTCTTTATCGCTATTAAAAAGTATGCACCTTTAAAATCTATTTTTAAATTTAATATGAAGCGATCTGTCCCATATGGTATATGCAATAATATCTATAAGAAAAACGTACTTGAAGAATCTGGTGTTGAACAACGGGAAGAATAAGATGATTCATTGAATTGTATTTATTTGTTATTGCATTTTACGCAGTTGCCTTAACGCACTTTCTAACACAATTATTATTGTTGTCTGGGAAGTCGATTCGATGCCGACGACCACAAAAACGGAATGACTCAAGAGATCGGCAGTTGAGAATATCAGGTGGAAAGATGAATCATTGTGATTGTAAATTTTAAAAAGATTCGTGGTGATGGGTAGATTTTCGTAAACTACACTGTAATAATTATATCAACAAATAGAATATAAATGACCCCTTAAACGGATCACAGCAATACCGTCTTTCAGTAGAGCTGGGATCTATCGAAAAATATGAATGATTTCTTTTCAAAACCAAAAAAGCCTTAGAAAAACTTTCTCTAACTGAAAAAGTGTCATGAGCAAAAAATAAATTCATATAAGTAATAAGAAACAAAAAAAATTTAAGTACATATTGTATGTATATTCACCAATTTAAAATGCATTTATCATGTTTTCCTTAATATGTTGGTACTTAAAATACTTTTTAGTACGTCAATTACAATTTTTACTTCAAATACCTGTAAAAGTATTTGAAATACATACAAAGTACTTGAATTATTTTACTTAACAAAAATCAAATACAATTACCAGTACTTGTTACTTGGTCCATCTTGCTGATTTCATAAGTATTTGGTACTTGTACTTAAACTACTCTTTGCCAGTACTTGTGACAGCTCTGCATCACATCAATTGTCACGTCAGCCTCAAAGAAATAAGGTTTCCTTTTGTCGAACCCATTATAACTTATATTTAGGATAATTTAGGAATACTTATTTCTCATTAAGATTCGATATTACAGTATATTTTTAACCTTGACATTGCCAGGGGGATAAAAGCATCGGTCCGTATGAAGCTGAAGCTAATAAAAACATGGCAAAAACATAATAATGGTCGTTTTTTTTTAAAGGGCGGCCTTTCTTGTTTTTCCTAGGAGCAGCGACATATCTCTTGCCAGGGCTCTGATGCTTGGCCTGCATCGTACCGATACTCTACTTCTTAGTAGTTGGTATATTAAAATAACTGCTCTATTCGTGAATATGAGTATTGACTACGATCAATATCAAGGTTTGTTACCAAAGACATTAAACTATGAATAGACAATCCAACAAATGAAAAATAAAACACCCTTAAATGGCTCATAACTTTGTCATTAAATATACTTGCGATCCATCTAGAGGTTTCACAGCTAGTGTTGCCGCTCCGCGACGGCCTTAAAACCTGCTGGTTAAATTCATTATCTTATCATATTTGTTTATTATATATACATTTTATATATGTAGCGAATTTATGAAACTGCCCTCTACTCGAGGTTATTGTTGTACACTAAACCACACAACTACGTACGAAGGAAACCACGGAAAATCAAGGAAAACCACTACATATAACCCACTCTCTGGTATAATGATCTAGTATGCATTATTTTTTTTTAATTTCGCTTGCCATTTAGTATTAACTATAAATATGATTATAACAGACATGCATTTTTGGTAATTATTTATTCCAGCATATTGACGCCCGCTCGTCAAGCAAAGTGAGCAGTGAAGAAAGTGATGAAAAAGAAAAGAAAAACTTACTAGAATCGCTGAAAGAATTCGTCTCGTTAGTGGACCAATATAAATTAAACGTGTCGATCATTGGATCCCTTAAGATAGCTGATCATGGTGGAAGGACCAAAGAAGCATTATCACTGACAATGCATATGCCAGTAAATGATGTAAGATTAAGTTTTTTATAAAATTATTATTAACGATTAAGACATTTATTCACGATAATATTCCAGGGTTTGATTTTATGATAAAAGGCTCAAGAAGTAATTTCATTATTAATTATTGTTATAATATATTGTAGAATTATTTATTAAAAATTACACTAAACTTATCAGCGCCGTATTTAGGGGGGACTAGGTAACTATAGTAACGGGGCGGTGCGTGCTTGGTAAGTTTAATAAAAACATTATATTTGAAGATGAGTATAAGTTCATATTATATGAAAGTGGGACCCTTATTTTTATCTGATAAGTTTTTTCCTGGTAAACCAAAATTTAGAATGTGTTCGGGACGATGGGTTTCTGGAAAGGTACTTAAAAGAGAATATTCATTTTTCTATTTCGAAGCCTCCCTTTTGGATTAACTTACAACTTTCTTACAACAGTATCTTGCCCTGTACCAAATGTGAACAGCCCGAAACCAAATCATACATCAAGATATCATTAAGGATGATTTATGAAGCGAAAGGAAAATTAGCCTTTTCATCTTAAGGTAAATGAGCCAAAGATCTAAGTGCTAAATATGGAGCCGAGGAGACATATATGTAATATACAATATAATTTTTCATATTGCCTTTGTTCTGGTCTTATGAAAATGTATCGATAAATTTGTCGTATATCGGCAATAAACACATACTGATGAATTCTGAAATTCAAAAGAACATTAAAAATATCCTTTCGCATCTTAGGACCTGTAAGGAGAGTATCATTCAGTGAATGACCCTGTACATCTTTAGTTTTGTGGTAGCACTATCGGATTTTAGAACACAGTGATACCCAATAGTTTTGTCAGAAGAAACTTTTTCTATATGAGCAGAATCGGGTTAATTACGCATTCACAATATTGAATAATAATCGTCCTTCTAAAGAGTAAAAACGTCGTAGAGCCTTAGTATACGAATCAACAAATGTCACCCTTTTTAAAGGGTAAAGTTACAGTGTAATGCTCAGCTGCTTCAGAAGTCACAGAAAACTGATGAATATTCTCTCAAACAGACTCGTCTGAAGACGAGAGATGAGCAGGCGGTACTTCCTCAAGTTCCCAAAACTGTTTTAACGTAACGTCAAGAAAAGAAACTAGGGATACAAAAAATGAGCTAAAATCGTAATCTAAATTAGAAATACCTTCAACCTTACCTAAGAGTAGCCAACCAAAGACACTATTAAAGGCGGAAGGAGTAATTCCAACGCCGAGAATTTTTCCATCATATAAAATTATCGGAAAGAGATCAGCACCATGCAATAAAGCTATATATATATATATATATATATATATATATATATATATATATATATATATATATATATATATATTTTGTCAATAATGTGTGTTTCTAGACTTACAAATAATACAAACGAAAAAGACTTGTATGGATTAAAAGAGCTTAATTTTTTGTCATTTGCCTTTTGACATCAAAATTTTATGTAGAAATATCTGCAATGAATCAACTGGTCCAGAAATGAGAACCTTGGGATCAGCTAGTTGAAGTTGTGAGAAGGTAACCTAATGCTAGGCGTATTTTCTGAACATGTTTTATCTATAACCACAGATTCGAATTCAAAACAAAGTTCGTGACTATTCCAAGGACGCATTATATAATTAACTAAACCAGACGTTTTGTTTACTAATTTGTCTAAGCCAAGTACAGGAGCAACAAGCAAGCAAAAGTTTAACAAAATTTTATATTTACTGGACTGCAACTGTCGATCAGAATTTAAATTGACTAGAAATGTCCTTGACAATCGAGTACTTCCACCAGAACAGTAGAAAGCAAAAGTGTGATAGAACAACCAGAATTAATAATAGGCGAGTAAAGAACAGCAGTCTGAGAATTATTCTATTGGACACATTCTGAGGTGATTTCACAACGTTTAAAGGTTGAGAAGTAAGTGTCATTTGGCAAATCTGAAGAAACATCCTGGGAATATGCATTTAGCTGCGAATTAGAATATCCTTTGAATATGCAACATGGGCGGAGTTATGACATCAGATCTGGAGGGGGAGGGGCTAAAGCCCGATCCTAATATGAAAAGACGTATATATATTTTATTCGTTTTTTAGTGTATGTATCAATTTTGCATATTTTTGGGGGGGTTAATTCGGTATATGGGGAGGCTTAGATCCGCCTAATTTCGCCCATGATATGCAAAAGAGTATGATGTTTCGCATGACATAAATGGCGCAATGAATGGAGGCAATTAAAATACCATCTTTTGGTTTTAGCAATTTGATACCTTTAGATGAGAGATTTTGTCAAAAAAGGATATTTGTATATCAAATGAGATGAACTACAAAAATTACATTTAAGATTTTTTTTTTATCCTCTCTATCAGACTCGACTAATAATCCAATATTTTGATTCTTTGAAACTGGCTTCAAGTTGAACCTTTTCCTCAAGTTAAAGTTGTGGTTTCATGGTTCAACAATGCATTGTTTCTCGGAAAACAATTTTAAAACTTAAAAAAAAAGTATTTCGGTTGATGTATCCTGCAATTCATATCGCTTGATAGTGTTATTATCTAATTTTCGGATTAAAATATTAAGTCCCAACGCTCAACAACTAAGTTAAATGATTTTAAAGCCGCTACGTTTCCGTAAATGTATCTAATAAAGTTCTAAGACCTGATACTGCATTGTTAGACAATATGAATGCTTTCAAGATGTACTGTAATAAGTAGAAGTGAGTAAGCGTGGATTCTGAAAACGATCCTTGAGTGTTAAGTGTCCTTGATAAGTTATCGAATAATTATCGCTAGTTAAAGGTATGGTCTTAACAAGTGCCAAAGGTTCCCTCTGCAAAGATGAAACCAAATACTGAAACTACTTCACATAATCAATTATTACTAAAGAGTTTAACAGATCTCTAAACGACGGCCAATGTTCATAAGGACCCTCAAAGAACTTCATAACCACCCTGTATTGCATAACATTTTTCCAAAAAATCTTGTCCCACCAATTTGTCTTCATCAAAATTTGGGTTTTCAGTGATAGAAAAAGCATTATCAACCGTTGTGTGTTTTTTTTTAATTCAGCCAAAATGTCCGTAAGACTTTTATAGTGCATTCTAAAATAGCGAAAAGCCGGCACATTCATGGCCATTTGAGAAACTAAGTAAACGTAATATAGCTGATCGGTAGCAAGCTCTCTAAAAGCGCCAATTTTTTTAAATATTTGTCATAATGTTACAGCTCGTACAAATTAGTTTGAAACAACCTTTAAACATCGAGCAGTGTATGGAGAATACAACAAATTTGAGAAGACAAAGAATAACAGTGAAATAAATCAAAATTTAAATGTCCAAATCGTGAGCAGTGTATATATTTATATCACGAGAAAGAGAAAAGAGCAAGAAATGTATGTAAATACAAAAAAAATCACAGTCAAATATATATACCACGGAGTATACAGCATTCCATGTCAGGACTGTGAAAAATTGTTCGTGGGGCAAACTAACAGGCGAATATCAGCAAGAGTAGAAAAACATAAACTCAGCATCAGAAACAAACAAACAACCTCAGTCCTCTTCCTACACCAACAGGAAATTGGCCACAAAATTAATTTCGATGGGTGTAGGGAGATTGCCAATTATAACAACCAGAATAATCCGAGAAAATAGCTATAGAAATTGAAAAACAAGGTGATTTAAATAAAAAGGACGAATCATTAAAACTACTAACAGTATAGAAGACAATAACCGACAAATCTAAAAATCACAAAAAAATCAAGTGGAATTAGCGCAACAATAACAGAGACATCCAGAAAATATAATAACGACCAACGGCCGCTCAGATATAAACTTCGGCCCGGGTGGGGGTATAAAAGGAAGCTTCGCAGTCACTAACACGTCAGTCTCTATTCGGACGCCAGAAAGAAAGCTTCGAAAATATAATTTTGGCGAAACGTCAGCAAAACTGTTCTTTTCAGAACGATAATAGTGAACGGATGTACACCCGGAATGAAAACATCGAATTTTTCCATCCGTGAAGGACTAACAACCAACATATATATATATATATATATATATATATATATATATATATATATATATATATATATATATATATATATATATATATATATATATATATATATATATATATATATATATATATATATATATATATATATATATATATATATATATATATTTATATATATATATATATATATATATATATATATATATATATATATATATATATATATATATATATATATATATATATATATATATATATATATATATATATATATATATATATATATATATATATATATATATATATATATATATATATATATATATATATATATATATATATATATATATATATATATATATATATATATATATTTTCTTTCAACGGGCAAATGTATAAACAAATGGATGGTGCTCCAATGGGGTCCTCGCTATCACCAGTAGTCGCGAATTTATTTATGATATACTTCGAGAAAGAAGCTCTTGAGAAAGCAAGTTTAAAACCCAAATTATGGATTCGTTATGTGGATGACATATTTATTATATGGCAACATGGTCATGCAGAGCTCGAAAAATTTCTAACTCACGTAAATTCAATCCACCCTAGAATACAATTTACTCTAGAGTTAGAGGAAAACAACAAACTACCATTTTTAGATGTTTTGGTCACAAAACTACATAACGGACATTTCGAATACACCGTGTATAGAAAACCAACACATACAGACAGATATTTAAATGCAAAATCACATCATCACCCAGCACAAATTCAAGCTGTGGCAAATACTCTAATATCTAGATCCGTGCGACTAACTGAAACACAGACGAGACAAAACGAACTTAAGGTAATATCTAGTGCTTTAAAGAAAAAAAACATAATTTTTTGTTATATTGACATCAAAATTTTATGTATAAATACCCTATTTAAGCTACCATTGTTTTCTCACAATCCATACAAGTCTTTTTCGTTTTAATTATATGTTAGTCTTGAAATATATATTATTAATATTATTAACTAAAGTAAATTGTTTTAATTTTAGAGTCCCACAATGAAGACATGAAAATATTTCAAAAGCTTGGTCAAATAAAACGTTAAAATACGTTAATAATACATAATTAATTTTCTGGAGATTAATTACTTAGGGATTCCGTAAGATATTTTGCTCCTTTGATAACTTTTTCATATGCAATTTTTTTTAGGAACATCTAACAGAACCCACATTAGATGACACCAAACAAGAGACATATTTGGAAAAACTATTGTCCATTTCAGAAAAAGAACACATTGGAGCTAAAACAAGAGTAATTAAAATCCGAAATGGCGAAGATGAATTATTCGCAGAACATTTTGTTAACGATCAATATGTAAGTCCAAAATTAAACGTAATCATAGGCGCCGGCGCCGGGATTCAAAAATTCCCCCAAAGTATGATATAATACATTATGAGATTAGGAAGAATATTTTAAATTAAAAGTTACTAAGCACTATTTGAAAAAAAACTTTTAAACTTACCTTTTAAAGGCATTTCAGAACTCCTTAATCAAAACCATAAAAAATATATATATTTTCAATGCATTACCCAAGAACCTTAAACCACACGTCAGTTCAGCGCGAGCGAGCCTTGATGCGGTGATGGCGCCTGGCCTGCTCCAAACCAGTTTCATGCGTTATTTCTATAGGAGGATAATATGGTAAATTACGAAATTTTTTTATTAAACTAATAGAGCAACATTACCATATGAATTTCTCAATAAGCAGTGGTCAGCTGCTCATCAAAATGTTTTAGAAATTCATTTTTGGAGATAAAAATAAATGATTTGGAAATAATTTAAACATTATGTCAAGACAAAAATATATTATTATGAGCACCTTTTTAATTCATGAAATTTTGGTATATTATGTACTTTTATGACAGGGTGTCCCAAATCGTTACATAGAAATAAGCCCTTTTCCGTAATTTGGGTACCTAAATGTATTAATTTAAAAAGCAAATAGGTATAGTAATTCTCAAATAGGATAGTAAAAAACATGATATTACGATTTTTTTAATAATTGTTATTATTGTCATACATATTTTTTTGAAAATTAAAACATAATGTATTATAGAGATTACAAAAAATACCTTAATATAACTACTTTTACAATGAAAATGGAAACAAAAAATCTAATAACTACAGAGGCTTCTCATACCTAAGTATAAATAAATTTTAGATTAATTAACAAGGTTGAGATTTGCATTAATACTAAAAAAGCAACAATCCAGAGCACAAGAAAACACAACTTGCCTGAAAAATTAATAAAAAAATAATAAAGAATCCAAATATATCTACAGCTAACATTTTTCTACTGCACCGGAGGTCCCACTGTTTCTTCAAATTTTGGAAACCTATGAAAAGTAACACCTGGCAAATGATTTCTATTTTTGCAATTATACACAGCACACATATTCCCAGACTTGTTTTTTGTTATGTAGACTTCTGCATGTAGACTTCTGCAGAAGTAAATATATCAGTTATAAAAGAAGTTTTAATTCCTTCCTTGGGTAATTACGTTTCTTTATGCACGAACATTTTCAAACTTGTGTGACCTATTACCACTTGCAAAAACTAAAGAATAGTGAAAAAACAATGCTTAAAAGGCAAATTTCTATTACAGAGCAATGTAACTAATACTAAATCTCTAGACTGAGAAGACCGGAGTACGTCACTCACCCGGTCATTGACCTTTCCGGTCGGCGAGAAACGGCGAACGTTACGCTTACGAGAAGTAACTATCCTGTGTGATTTATGATTCTTGCCTATTACCTACTGGGGTAATGTATTACGGTACCGATGTCGGGAAACTAACCGGAACCTGAGAAACTCCGGCTCAGCTACAAGGGAAGCTGCGGCGAACACGTTCCGGCGTTGCCGATATTATCTTTATTTTGGTAGAGTTCATAAACTTAAAATTTGCTGCGTTGCATTAAAATCTGTATAATATTTTTATAGCGCCTCCGAGCCCCTACGATTCTGGTGCGTATGAACGTAATAAGTATCATTGTGAATATGCTAACACATTTTTATTATAAAGCACATTCTGTGAAGTATTTATGACATACTGAAAAGCTTAAGAATCTAAAATATTAGAAAACAAAAAACAGGAATATGCTAAGACTTTCTAATTTTGTGTTGAATGCTTAGCATCAAACAAAAACTATTTTGCTTTGAAAATCGATAATTGAAACGAATTTTCAAACATTTTTAGTCAGTCCTAGTGACAATGAATGAACCACTTAGGTAAGAAAATAAAAGCAGTTTAGTCCTCAGTTAAACCTTAAAATTTTCAGTGGAACTTAATGGGGTTCTACTTTGGTAAAATGATGAATTTTAAACTCTTCGCTGCTGTTTTAAAAACAGATGAATTTATAATAGTTGGGTATTTACTTTTCGTCCACACAGCCAATTTTTTAGTCGCAACCTATAGATACCCAAAATAATTTCACAAGTTAAAATATCATTCATTAAGTATGGAAATATCATTTTTGTCCTTGCGCCTGCGCTCTGCAAATTTCAGTCATTCTGTTACATGGCTACACTAATTTTAAACCCCGTTTTTTTTTAAGACAATCTACCAAAAATGCATTTTATCTATGTTTGTATGCTTGGCTTAGTTAGTGCCATAGCGACCATTGTCAAAATGTCAACTTGGCGTGAACGTATGTTTATTTGTGAATGGTAGCGAATCTTATGTTTATAAGAGGGTATTAATTTGTTAATTTCTCGCATAATTATATGTTTCACAACAAAAAGTAATTTTACATTGGAGTCTGTGAGTATTAATAATTGCAAATTTTGATAGATCTAATTATTTCATTGGAGAATAACTTTTATACCTCAGTTTTAGAGAAATCTACTACGAAAGCTACTAAGATTAAGTCCTCTGTGTAGTAGCCCTTTAATTATTCATTTCTGATTGGACATTGGGTAGTTTGCCTTTTGAGTTTAAAGAGTGACAGTGCTGTAGATTACAGTTTATGTCGAAAATAACAATATATAATTTAACTAATTTAAATAACTCACCTGTCTGCGTTATTGATGATCGTTCAATATTCCATATGCCTCTCAATATTCAAAGTCAACATAAAATTTAAAAAAAATTGTCAAGTTCAGTTTCATTCTGGAAAATTCCAGAATTTGCAGTTTTCTGTCTTATCGTGTCCTCTAAGTGCAAGCTCAGAGGTTTCACAAAATATTGTAGCGTCTATAATTCTTGAAAGCACGAAATTGTCTTTAGTCCCTTTCTGATTGTGATTAATGATGTTCTGCCATATACTCTGTCCAATTGTTCCAGAATATTTATTTTTCCCAACAAAGTAAACTTAATTTGGTTACTTAAATGCGCCGCTGTTTCGAATTTTCATGAAACTTGGCTTTTTCACCTAAATGTACTAAATTACTGACACAACTATTTGTCCAATTTGAATCACCCACAAAAAGTAGGCTGGAAAACAAAATAAACAATTTCTTATTTCACAGTATTTCGAATAAATGGCTACATTAAATTTGCGCATATGCATTTTACCCTGACTTTTCGAAGAGCATTCGATTTGTAACTCAAGTGTAGGACGCTCATTTCGTTTAATTTAAAGTTTTTCATCAATACTAATTCGCGAAAAGTTTTTATATTTCGACAAAATATCCATCTTTTTAAGCCCTGACGACACGATAATGCAATAACACACAATTTAATAGTCGATTAACACAGAACACTGCCGGTAAATTTTTCTGCAGATCCACATCTGATATAAAGCTTGTCATATGACGTCGAAAGGCGAATATACGTGGGGACGCCGATAATGTACACACACACACTGTCACAGTATGCGCTTTGCCGGAGTGAACAAAACCATGCAGATAAAAGTTAAAAAAAAAGCTCTTCCTAACTACCGCTACTGGTTTAAGTGCAAGTTAAGTAACCTACCTGCGTTGCTGGGTTTGGAATATCAGTTAGTTTTAATTGACCCAACTGAACATTTTAATAATATTCATTTTAAGCTGCAAGAAAATGTTACTTTGAAAAGTAAATTTTATCCTCAATACATTATAAAATTAAAAAATCTATCTGAAACGCCCTACCTTAATTAATAGAGCACTTATATTATTATTTAACACTATTCTTTGACTTTTGTAAACAATATTGTATTATATTGTAAACATAATGAATTGAAAGTTATTTTCATTAATACTTCCTTTAGTTTTATACAATATAATTTTGAACTAATATCCTAAACGCCTCAACCCTTTCATTATTTTTTAATCCTGTCATGGTGATTTTCATTGTCAATAAAATTCAAAAAGCATATTTATTATAGAATTATCCTTATAACAAATGTAACACCTCACCAACATATTTTGTATTTCAAATTATCATTATTCTAACTCTGCCTGTCGACACTTATATGATACCAAAACGTACAATAAGTTTAACCTTTTTAGTAAATAACTTTAGCCCAACTGACTTATGAGTATGCTAAAAATTACATTGTATAGTATTATTACTCCTACTATGTGCAATTTTTAGTAGTCATTGTTTTAACCTTAACATTTTCATATAAATTATTAAATAACCTTCGAATTATAATACCTACAGTTTGTGTTACACTTCTTAAGACTTAACATCTGATGACAGATGAAGCCTCTGTGTTGGGGAAACAATTGTCTATTCTTTGGTAAAATAAGTGGAAATTGTAAATGTAAGTGTTTTCGTTTACTTCTTTAAATTTAATAGATATAAACGTACTATAAATTATCAATATCAAATACTATTCTAAAATTAGCTTTCTTATTTTTTTCTACAGTTTTCAAAATATGGAAGAATAATAGCGGCCATGTTTATTTCTAATTCCTTATTAGATGAATTATACGCTTTTTGTTTCTATACATGTATCCAAAGTTTAAACTTCAATTTGTAATATATTATCATTAACAGATTTAAATACTTGCCCTTATGTAGGTTTCCAACAATTTTAGACTTTTCCTTCCAGCTACTTTTTCTAATAGTTGTCAACCGAGTTTACTTAAAAAGCATCGGCATCATCTCGATTTGGTTACTATATTCTTTAGTACCCATTTTTGAACTGTGAGAAACATCCATCAATAATTTGTATTTAGATTTCTTGCAAAAATCACTTTACTTTTCCAAGATAATATGCACCACCAATTTTAATTTTACTTTCGTTTCATTTAAATTAGCATCAGCGGCGGCTCATGGTTCACTTTTCAATATATATATATATATATATATATATATATATATATATATATATATATATATATATATATATATATATATATATATATATATATATATATATATATATATATATATATATATATATATATATATATATATATATATATATATATATATATATATATTTTATTATTGTGAACAAATGATGGCTATGTTAGATAACAATGTTATTCAATTAGAACATGTTTTGTTTTCGGATGAGTGCACCTTTACACTTCACGGTCATGTAAATCGTCAAAATTGCCGCTATTGGTCTAGGGAAAATCCTCACAGGATCAGCGAAGAACATACTGAAAAGGTTAATGTTTGGGCAGGAATTGTTAGGGATCATATCATAGGCCCCTTTTTCATTGACGGCAATTTGAATGGCGATAATTATTTAGCACTGCTCCAAAATAATGTCGTGCCAACTTTGACAAATTTGTATCCGGATCCAGCAAACCCACAAGTTCCAGCGAATATGATATGGTTTCAGCAAGATGGAGCACCGCCCCATTACCAAATTAATGTCTGGCAGTACCTCAACGGAATATTTCCAAATCGGTGGATAGGACGAGGATCGATAGAATGGCCAGCGCGATCCCCTGATCTGACGCCATTAGACTTTTTCTTATGGGGACATATTAAAATGTTGTATACAAAATTAAACCCCTCGACTTAGCTGACTTAAGAAGACGAATAACGCTTGCGATTAGATATCACGCCTGAGATGCTAAATAACGTTAGAAGAAATTTCTATTTAAGATTAGGAATTTGCCAAGACGTTCGCCGCGAGCATATTCAACAGTTCCTAAATTAACTTTTTACTTTTGTTTATACATTATGAAGAAATAAATAATTTTATTTTTTTAATCTTAATTTTTGCAATAAATTTGAAAACACTTAATATTGCCGAAATAGTTGAAGATAGGTATAGGACATTGAACATAAAATATGTTTAGAATCTCCTAAAGAATCCAAAAATTAAATAATATCCGGGGTGTTGCATTTGAAATAAGAAAGTTGGCATTGACCACTGTTACAGGACACACCCTGTATAAAAAGTTTTTATTGGAGAAAATGAGCAACTAAAAATACCAATCGACGAGTCCAAGCGTTTTTCCGAACACGCCCCCATTTATTTATTATCGAATTTATTCCATTTGGCTGATACACACTGTATATATATATATATATATATATATATATATATATACATTTTACATACATACATACATACATACATACATACATAATACATACATACATACATACAACATACATACATACATACATACATACATACATACATTACACCTAATTTCCTAATTATTATATTTTAGACAACCGAAAAAATCAAAGACACGAAGCAATAAAATGCCCTTATCACTTCGCAATGACATATCCAGTCACATAAATCATACATATTCTTACTAAAAATAACAATTTACTTTTTCGTTTTTGTCTTTACTTGTTGTTAAATTTTTTTTTAATTCAAGACATTCTTATTTACAACATTCTTATTTATTTATATCGTACCTTTCCGAGATTTCATAAATCTGATTCATCAATAATAACATTGACAGAATATTCCAGTTACATAAAAACAGATAATAATAATCGAAAACATAAGAGTAAGTACTGGTTCCATAACAATCGAAATCTATAACAATAAATTTAAGACTACCACACTAATTCTAAAAGTTCTTTATGGCTATGGATCAGTAAAGGCCATATAAGAACATAGTGTTCTGCGAGTGTTTAAGGAAGTTAAAAAAAAAACCGGCTGCTATCTGACAAATATTCCTATTATTATCATCATTGCCGTAATTACTAGTTGTTACTTAAAAGGCAGAAATTATTAAGGGTACGGATTCATGCTGTTCTGACGATGGACGGCTTGTTATATAATTGGAACTTTTAATTGTTACATTTTGAAAATCAGATTTTATGGTTTGTTGGTTAAAACTATGGCTCGTTGTTTTTTAAGACCTTTAGGGGATGAAGAATGTGGTACTTTTTCCTTCCATGTCCTCTGGGTTACCTGTGAACTCAGAGAAAGGAGTATTAATATTTTCCATTTGCTTAGTTACGGTATTTGGATTAGTTTTTTCTACATATACATTCTCGTGCAATTGCGCCGCATGATGGTGAGAATACCCAACTGAAACGTCGGTTTTTTCGAAAGTTTCAGAGTTTACAAAAAAATTACTTTTTTATCAAAGCTTATTCGAAAATATTTATCAAAAGAATTTCATAATTATTAAAATACAACAGTTGTTAACAAACGTGGTTAAAAGAAAAATATTGAGGTTAGAAACAATTAAAATTTTGTTATAAACATTTTAGCAATAATAATTAACACTACTTATTCCACCATGGCATTCTACTCGCCTCTAAAATGTTAGTCGCGAAATTTCTACTGTACGGTAGTTCTAAAATACCAATACAACATGGACATTAAGTATTATGCACTAAATCAATAATTTAATGCACTTACTCCAGACAAGCCTCTACTGTTAAGAGAGCCTCTAAGTTTCAGTAGCTGTCGAGCCAAGAGTCTTGATAGGGATATGTAAAAAGCATAATTTAAGGTACACCTTAAATACTATCCTAACATATACATTCCCTAATTCGGTAAAACACTCGGTACATGCGCTTTACTACTACAAGTTTTTCTGATAAATTTGAAGATAGAACTTAAGCTCGTTAGAATTGTTAATAACAAATACTAATATGTGAGACAAAGCACTTTAAACTAAATAGGAGTAAATGAAACGTTATCAGGTTAAATATATATATATATATATATATATATATATATATATATATATATATATATATATATATATATACTGGGTCATTCACGACCCACTGTACATACTTATGTGGTGTATAGGGTATATCGAAATGGATATTTAAATTGATTAATTCGGCTTCATTACTAAGATACAGGGTGATTTTTATATTTTGGTAAAAATTTGTTCACCCTGTATCTCTTAAACGGCTTAATCCATTTTCTTTAAATTTTGTACACAAACACTCTTGGTATATCATAACTTTTTGACGTTTGAAAAGTATCAAAGTTCCAGGGCCGTATCCAGCCAATTCACACAGGGGAGGGGGGGCTAGTTTTGAGACACCCTGTACATCGGAATTCGGTATTTTTGAATTTTTTTTTAAACTACATTAATTTGTGAACAATAATATGCCACCATCTTGAATGGCACACTAAAGGTTATGTACGAAATTTAAATCTCTAGATAGTACATACCCCTTTTTTTAGCGGTATCTGTATTAAAGCTTTTAACTAAGTATAAAATTATTTCAATGATTGACTTTAAAAAAAAATTAAACTATCTCTACTAATAAAACACAGCCTTGTCGAATTATTTTTTATTTTTAGTGGCCCAAAAATACCAAAATCTACCCTAACACAATAACGCCTGTCTAACGGTATCTCTACATTTTTGTACACGCTTTTGTGAATTGCAATTGAGCGTTGAATCATTTACATTTGAGGTTTTTGTCTAAATGCTTGACTTTTAAAAAAATTAAAATATCTCTACTAATAAACCAGTTAATTTCTGTTTGAGTCTTTTTCGCCTCATCTCTTATCTAATGCTCGAGATCGTGATCATTTATCGGCTACCGTAAAAATGTATCTTTTTTTATTTTTGTTATTGTATACAAATTACGTGTAAGAGCTTGTTTTTTTTAAATTTTTTATTTACCTTTATTTTTTTCGTAACCTTAAAACCTACAAAAAAATACAAATTCAATAAATTTTAATACCTAAAAATAATAAAGTAAGCCTTGGAATTGCCTTGGAATTTAGACAGATATTTTAAAAATGACATTACGTACATACAATTCAATCATTTGTGTTTGACATTGTTAATTAAAGATTTTTTATTTGAATTTTCTCTTTGCAAAAAGTTTGTACGTTTCAATAATTGTAAAAATGCCGTTATTTACAAATGCTGAGTACGCAGACATCGTATTTGTGTACGGATTTTATAATGGTAACGGAAGGGCTGCTACAGAAGAATACAGAAGACGATTTCCGGATCGGAGAATTTCAAATCACCAAACGTTTGCCGCAAGCTTTAATACATTGCGTGAAAAGGGTAAGTTCCGATCTTCATGTTGAAAGAGTGGGTGCTAATAACTTGGTCCAAGAAGAGAATATTTTCAACCTTGTGAGGGAAGATCCAACCACAAGCACTAGGCGAATTTCCGCCCAATTATCGATACCGCAGACAAGAGTATGGAGAACTATAAAAAATGAAAACTTATACCCTTTCCATGTACAAGAGGTACAAAGATTAGAAGAAGGCGACTACTTGCATAGATTAGCATTTGCTAGGTGGGTAATAAATCATCGAAGAACTATTTTTAGAGCACTATTCACTGATGAAGCCCAATTTACAAGGGACGGAGTCTTTAATTCTAGAAACTCTCATGTATGGGCAGATGAAAACCCTCATTCGTTGCGATTGGCCAATTCTCAACGAAAGTTTTCAGTGAATGTTTGGTGCGGCTTAATAAATAATCATTTAATTGGACCACATATTTTCCCTCAACGACTAACGGCTGTTGTGTATTTGGACTTTCTACAAAACATTTTACCGGGCTTATTAGAAAATGTAAATTTAAGAGGCATATGGTTTCAACACGATGGGGCACCTGCACATTTTGGAATTGATGTTCGAAATTATCTCAATCAACAATTTGCTGATCGGTGGATTGGACGCGGAGGACCACATCCTTGGCCAGCTAGGTCGCCAGACTTTAATCCAGCCGACTACTTTTTGTGGGGGCATCTAAAACAAAAAGTTTACAGTGTTCCAATCGAAACTAGGGATCAATTAATAAATAGGATACAATTTTATTGCGACGAGGTTAGACAAAACCCTCAAATGATTCACCGCTCAATTGCAAACCTACAAAAGCATGCACAAAAATGTAGAGACACCGGTGGTATGCATTTTGAAAACATTTTGTAGCTTTTAAGACGTTATTGTGTTAGGGTAGATTTTAGTTTTTTTTGGGCTACTGAAAATAAAAATTAATTCGACAAGGCTGTGTTTTATTAGTAGAGATAGTTTAATTTTTTTTTAAAGTCAATCATTGAAATAATTTTATACTTAGTTAAAAGCTTTAATACAGATACCGCTAAAAAAAGGGGTATGTACTATCTAAAGATTTAAATTTCGTACATAACCTTTAGTGTGCCATTCAAGATGGTGGCATATTTTTGTTCACAAATGAATGTAGTTTAAGAAAAAAATTCAAAAATACCGAATTCCGATGTACAGGGTGTCTCAAAACTAACCCCCATCCCCTGTGTGAATTGGCTGGATACGGCCCTGGAACTTTGCTACTTTTCAAACGTCAAAAAGTTATGATATACCAAGAGTGTTTGTGTACAAAATTTAAAAAAAATCTATTAAGCAGTTTAGGAGATACAGGGTGAACAAATTTTTACAAAATACGAAAATCACCCTGTATCTTGGTAATAAAGCCGAATTAATCAATTTAAATATCCATTTCTATATACCCTAGGGATACCCTATACACCACATAAGTATGTACAGTGGGTCGTGAATCACCCAGTATATAGCTCGCAGTATTAAACAAATGTTTAGACAAAATTGGAAAACAAAATTCGTTTAGTTTTAATGGCACTTTAAAAATTAGCAAAAGTTATTGATTTAAAAGCAACAATATTATTAAGCAATTTAATAAACGAAACGTTCGCGAACTTGGAGAGACTTTATCAGATAACACTGATATTGCCTACATAGGATTCTGATCAGTAAGTCAATTAAACAATTTATCAAAAATTAATTCACACTAAAATATAATACAAGTCAGGTACAAAGATGTTTAAATTTTAAATAAGTTATCAGTAGTTCAAAAAGACAAAATTATTAACTTTGAATATTATGAGTAGTAGAAGAGAAAAAAAACAAATTAAAAAAATTAAAGTCAACACTGCTGAAGGCTAAGAAATGGAAGCTCAGAAATTTTCAAGCACTTCAAGGGAATTAAATGCACTACCGGATTACTTCAAATAAAATAATAAGCACTTGCTAGATTTCGCCAAAATAATTATTAATCACAAATGGTTAACTAATAGCTTCTAATGGGATTGCAAAAAGTCAAGACTCGGAAGGCCGCTTGTTCTACACGATAATTTAGAGCACCAGTTTATCTTCTGTTCTTCCGATTACCCCAGCAAGCTGTACGCATACATGGTTAGTATGACGTACGACCCTTTAGCGAATAACACGAGAAAAAATTCTACTTTAGAGACAAGTGCTATGCAAAATTTCAGATAGAAGCTCCGGCGTGCATCCCCCGTTGAAGGAAAAATTCCTTATCGATGGCTTCGGTGCTATACGCGTTGACTTTACGAATGACTTAAACTTACTAAATTCAGGCCAAAAAGCGCCCTGGTTTTGTTAGCGATCTACGGTCTCCTCCCGAAATGCACGTTTGGACCGATCAGAGCTAAGTTGCACTCTTGGCTTTCTGGGAATGTTGGTCATTTCTAAATTCGATTAAAAATCAACAGGTTTATTTAGCCCGCGGATTCTTGCAATTATTTAAGAGTGCTCCACGTATACTTTATGTGGGCATCTTCACCGAGGCCTTAAAAGAGTTACTGTGCCGCGTAAGGATGTTTTTAGGTGCAAAATGAAAATCGATCAAAATCATCCTTTCCGTTCAAAATTGGAAAAAATATTATTCTTGATAAACGAAATGATTTATTTTTTCCTATCTTTTGATACCAGTGCGAACGCGCTAGGTTAAAATTAATAAAAGTTTCGACCGATCAGCTGTTTTTTTCGATCGAAAATTTCGTCCCGCGGTGAAAATAAAAGCAAAAAAATTCTTAGAAATCGGGGACCTATCTAGTTCGAAAGATGTAGCGAAAATATGCATTTTCTCTTAATAAATTCTATTTTTATCACTTTTCGTTTAGACGCTATGAGTGAAAATAGAGAGTTAATTTTTTCAGAAAAATTTCACTTAAAAATTAAAAGTTGACCAAAAAGGTCATGCTAGGATTCAAAATGAAGCTTATGACAAATTATTCCTTTCTTTTCGTTCAGTTTTAAGCTTATTATCTCTCTTAGTTTAGGTTTTATGAAAGGTTTTAAGATTAGGTCAAAACGAGCCTATTTTGAGCTGTAAATTGTTTTTTATGAGTCTGATTTGGCTTCAGAAACAGTGTATTTTGACTATATCTTTCATATTCTGAAGGAATTTTGAACATATCTTTTCAAACAAAAAATCTCATTTTTGAGATACTCCTAACATGGAGCTCTCGTATCGTCCTGTATATGAGCTGATAAAAATTACAAGTAAGGTTTTTCAGTATCCTGTGTTATTCTCGCACCTGAATACAAACAACGAACTCATATAAGTTGTCAACTGGCTTATATTTTATCCACTTATTGTTACAGTGTTTTGAAAAAATTCGATTCAACTTGCCTCTTGTTTATTTGCCTGAATATCTAGTTAAAACTTTTAGGTTAACAAGAAAATGGTATAATCTTATGGTAAAAACTTTGACTGTTCTTAAAGCCTTTATTTACTTGTATTTTAAATGGTTATATTTGCGTCAAGTGAATTTTCATACTCCGGCCGAGCAGGCCTTATCTTCCCTTATGCGTAAAAGGACAGGAAAAATCATTCCTGCCGCCTACTATGTTTTTCAGAATAGTTTTAAGTAAGATATGTGTGGACAACATTGGCTTAGGGCCTTAAATTTAGCTATGAATGTTTTTTAAAATTTATTTTGTTTTCTGCTTTTTAATAAAGAGATTAATACGTTTTTATATCGAAATTTCTGATGTCTTTAAACTTTACATAATGCTTTTTATATTAAATAGATACAATTTAACGACAATGCATTTTTATAGCATTATCTAAATATATTATTATGTAACTAAAAAACCATGAAATATAAATTCTTACGACACTGTCCACATTGCACTTAGATTTATGGTGTGCATTGCAGTAGAAATAGGCGGCTTTGAATAATATATTGCCTAAAATATTGAGTCCCTAATATTTCAGATCTTCAAAAGTGACACTCATATTGATTTTTAGTTGATTGATTCTGCGAACTATGAATACTTAACCAAATACAAAAATGGAGGAGTAGGATTTGTCTTGCCTGAAAATGGTACTAGTGAAACCCTTTATAACTACATTATCAATTATCCATCCAGTAATGGGATAAAGAATGTTCAAGTTATTAGTGCCAACGTCTTTGTAAGTATTATTTGTTTATTAATAGTTCCTCTGAAAAATACTAAAAAATAGTTAAAACATTTTACCTGGTTAACTTTATTGAACACAATAGATAGCAAATCACTTAGTGTTGTCAACACATTTTGTTTCGGTTAGTAACGTTGGGGGCGCATTTGCCTTTATTGGCCATTTCCCCACCCGTAAATAAGCCACTATCCTGAACACTAATTTTATAAAAACGTTTTCCGAGTTGTTTGCACCTAGAGTATTTGGGTTAAATCTCCATAGTTTGAGCTGTGATATTGAAAATTCGACACTATTAGTTTTATGTATCAGAAGTCTTTGGTCAAAATTACTAATAAGGCTGTAACTTTTTTCAGATAAGTACTATTAACATGAAATTTTACAGTATAAACTATCGACTGCCGTTTCCGGTTTAACAGGAAATGCTAGCAACTTTAATAATTTTAAAATTGATTTATTTTTAAATTATACGCTAAATTCTAAACATAAAACACACATAGATAGATAGAAGATAGTTCTAACTTAATATTGTAAATAGTGTTTGTTATGCAACTCATTACATCTAATGTGAAAATACCCGGAAACAATTTTAAACACTTTTGTATATATTGTATATATACCTATATCAAGTACTTTTCGAGATATTTCTAATTGAACTGTGCAATCACCTTTCTAACTCTTAGGCTGATAAATGACAAATATTAAATTTCTGATCTTATAATATGCAGATGGTTTACTTAGAGAGTTAAACGGTAATTATAAGTACTACGTTTTTCGAGATTTTCTTCTAAATTTTAATTATTAAAAATGTATTTTACTCGTGAAGAACAAATTGTTATGATAATTATATACGGGGAAATCAGAAAAAATCGCAAGGAAGCCAGAGCATTATAGGTACAGCGATTTCCGAATCGCCGATATCCATCAGAGTCATACTTTTCTTGGTTGGAAAAGTATTTAAAATTGGAAGGGAATCCGTCAGGCGAGAATTTCATAGTTACTGAAGAAGCTGAAATTAATACACTGGCTTGTATAGCAATCGATTCTACTATATCAATACGACAAATAAGCAGTGAAATTGGGATTGGACGGGAAAGTGCACGACAAATTTTACGTAAACATGGCTTTAAATCATTTAAATACCAAATCCACCACCACCTATATGAAGCGGATTATCAAAGAAGACTGGAATTTTGCAACTGGTATTTTGATATGCAACAAAGACAGCCTAATTTCCGGACAATAATCCTTTTTTCAGATGAATCCCGATTTACCAATATGGGAATGTTTAACCGCAATAACACTAGGTACTGGGCTACCGAAAATCCGCACTTGGTGAGGGGAGGAGCATTCCAAGAAAGATTTGGTGTTAACGTCTGGTTTGAAGTGCTAGGAACTCGAAAAATAGCCCCATTTTTTTGATGAGCCCCTGGATGCAGAACATTATTTGCAATTCCTCAAAAATACGAGGAGGATTTTATGGACAATTTACCCATTGTTTATTACAATCAAGTAAATTTTCAGCAAGATGGGGCACCTGAACACAATTCCAGAGTAGTGACTAACTACCTGAGAGAAAAATTCCGCGACAATTGGATAGCTACCTGACCTCACCCCGTTAGATTTTTCATATTGGGGCTACATTAAACAAAAGGTCTATAAAACACCATTCGAAAAACATGCGGACTTTATTAATCGAATTACAAGGGCGATAGAAAAAATAACTCCCAGGCAGATGGAAAACATTTTACAAGAGTTTCATAACAGAATTCCTATGTGCCATGAAGTTAGTGGACAACGTTTTGAAGACCTTGTCTATGGATGACCTGTTTTCTTGATTTTTTTATTACTTATGTAGCTTTAGTTCTATTTCGTGTTTTTCCTTGAGTTAAGATGATTTTTTATGTTTGAATATTATTTAAATTAGTGTTTTGTGGCGTAATGACAGTTGAAGCTACTCAGTAGTGGCCTTAGTAAATACCTATTTAAGTAGACTCGCAATATTTCTTATAGTAAATAATAAACAATGATTAGTTATACAGCGTGTGAAAACATCAAAAAACAGTTATTTTGAAATAACTTTTTGTAGGTAAGTTTATTTATATTTAAAAGGTTAACTAATTTTCCGTTTTTACTCAATTTACATTGCTGCCAAGTACAAAATATGCTTAGCATTACAGATAACATATCATAGGCATTTTATTCCTCTTTTATATGTTAAGAACTCAATTTAATATCATGTGAAATTTAAAAACCCCTTATTACCTATATTTGATGACCGCAAAACGTTTAATACACCATTTTCAAAATCAGTTTTGAGCAGTACGTTTGAAAATTCTAATAGTTTTTTTTTATTCGTACATTGAACAAAACAACAATCCTGAACTTGAACTATCAATAGCATCCGACACTTCCTGAGGGGAAGCAGGATCAAGGAAAAACAAATTCTTGGATTTAGGTGCTGACTCCAATAATTCAAGTGCAGTCACAGAGATATTGGGCAAAGACAGAATTGTCCTTTCAGCAACCATGGCAAAGTAATAAGTAATAATAAGTAACCATATATCACTATAAAATTTCATGTTAATAGTAATTTCGTGGTCATCCGTATATATTATTTTTAACAACCTCTACAATCAAATATCAAAATTGTCCGTCGCAGTATACAGAGTGTTATATTTTTTTTTATCACATATGTTTATCTTTCGGAACTTTTTTTGGAGCACCCTGTATGAATTTTGATATAAAGTTTAAACTCTCCGCTTATTTATTTAGCTTTTTAGTCTTTTGCATTATTCTCGTATCTGTCAGAGTTTTTGACTTATTTGCAAAAACTGCCATTGATGCAAATTGAATGTAGGAGTAATAATGAAACTCGTTTTTCTCCGGTAAGGTCTGAAATAATTAGTTCAAATTTAGTAAATGTATTATTTTTATGAACCTCTACAATAAAATATAAAAATTGTCTGTCTCAGTATACAGGGTGTTACATTCTTTGCATCGTCTACAAATTTATCTTTGTGAATTTGTTTTTGGAGCACCCTGTATGAATTCTGATATAAAATTTTAACTCTGTGATAATTTCTTTCGCTCTTTAGTCTTTTGCATTATTCTCGTATCTGTCAGAGCTTTCGACTTATTTATTATGGCACTTTGTAACAGATATTTTTTTTGTTTGACGTGTTTTGTTGACAAGAACATGCAGAAATGCATTTCATTTATGAACTTGCGAGTGGCAATTGTTATGAAGCCAGACGACTCTATGGACAGAAAAACCCAAATGGTGCCCAATCGACAAACATTTGCAAAGGTACATTATCGGCTATGTAAAAATGGTTCATTTAAGAAATCCACTCATTTAGCAGGAGCAAATAGAACGATTAGGACCCTTGAAGTCCAATCCATTTTTACATAGCCGATTATGTATCTTTGCAAATGTTTGTCGATTGGGCACCCTTCGATTTGGGTATTTCTGTTCATAGAGTCGTCTGGCTTCATAACAATTGCCACCCGCAAGTTCATAAATGAAATGCATTTCTGCATGTTCTTGTCAACAAATCACGTCAAACAAAAACAGATCAAAAAACAGAATTAACAAATAACCTGCCTTAGACTATTAGTTTTTTTTTCATTATTTGACCTACATTTAATTTGCATCGATGGCAATTTCTCCAAATAAGTCGAAAGCTCTGACAGATACGAGGATAATGAGAAAGATTAAAGAGCGAAAGAAATTATTACAGTTACAGTTAAAATTTTTTATCAGGATTCATACAGGGTGCTCCAAAAACAAATTCAGAAAGATAAACTTGTAGATGATGCAGACTGTAACACCCTGCATACTGAGAGGACAATTTTTATTGTAGAGGTTCCTAAAAATAATACATACACTAAATTTAAACTAATTATTTCAGAACTTACTGGAGAAAAACGCAAAAAACGAGTTTCATTATTACGCCTACATTCAATTTGCATCAATGGCAATTTTTGCAAATAAGTTAAAAACTCTGACAGATACGAGAATAATGCCAAAGGTTAAAAAGCTAAAGAAATAAACGGAGAATTTAAACTTTATATCAAAATTCATACAGGGTGCTCCAAAAAAAGTTCCGAAAGATAAACATATGTGATCCAAAAAAATATAACACTCTATATACTGCGACGGACAATTTTGATATTTGATTGTAGAGGTTGTTAAAATAATATACGTACTAAATTTCTACTAATTATCTCCGAAAACGCAAAAAAACAGGAAAAAAAAGAAACTTTGACACCCTGTATAACAAAAATGATGCATTTCTGACTAAGCATATATTAGCATCTTTTTTCCTGTTTTGTCGAGTCTCTGAAATATGTCTACGACATTAATTAACACCTTGCATATATAGGATTGTTTTTCTATAAATACATACATATATATATATATATATATATATATATATATATATATATATATATATACATACATATATATATATACTTAATTATATTATTTACCAAATAAAAAAAACTTACCCAAGAACGTAGGTTAGTCGTAACTGTTATCTCGTCTGCTTGTCGATAGGAATGCTATTTTAATAATGAAAAATATATTTCGCTTGCTTAAACTTTTTTTTTTATAATTGACGGCTTTGGGATTTTTTTTAATTTCTACAATTTTTAGAATCTTTTTTTTTTTTGGTGTAATTAAAAATATGTTTTTTTTTTTAGTTTTGCTTATTAGGGCAGTAGTATTTTTTATTGTAAGAATTTGAACAATGAACAAGGCTTTTCAATCTATTTTCTAGGTACTGGTACCAGAACAATCATTGCAAGGGATTTGGTAAATGACATTGCCTTTTCTGTTTCTTGGGATCTTTGTTTCGAGCATATTATTTGTCAATTAGGTTAAAGCCTTTGTGACACACTGTTATGCCTTTCTTTTTTCTAGAAGTTTTTTTAGTTGTTCGGATAAGCCTTGTATGCATGGTAAAGATAGATAGTTTTCCTTGGTCGAGTTGTGCGTTAGAATATATAGATTATTTTTTTTTAAATAAGGTCAACTAACCTTTTTGGGGAAGTTATTATATTATATACAAACGTACCTATTTCTCTGACCAGCAGTATAAGAAAAAAGTGGGACATCATAAAGAAATATACGATATTCCTCTAAAATCAACATACTTTTTATATGACCAAAAAATATATAACTAAATTGAGAGGAGCGCAATGGGAAATTATATTTCCAAGTGATAACTTAAAACAAACATCCATCAAAAAATTAAAATATAAACTTCCATTTTTTATAGATGATTCCATCACAGTCTTCCTTTTAAGACAAAATTGATAACATTTGAGAGATATTTAATAGTTATCCCAAAAAACTACAGTTCACATATAAAATAAAGGAAAACGAGTTACATTTTTTAGATATCACCATACATCATCTAAATGAGAATAAAAGAACCGAATGTGTGTGTAAATATATATATATATATATATATATATATATATATATATATATATATATATATATATATATATATATATACATATATATATATATATATATATATATATATATATATGGAAATATATATATATATATATATATATATATATATATATATATATATATATATATATATATATATATATATATATATATATATATATATATATATATCTGATAAATGTTTGTCGACAAAGCATGTTAAAGCTAATGTTTTTTTTTCCTTTTCCTTTGTTTAATAGCAAGTAAAAAAAAACTAACATAGAAGTAAAACCATATATAGGTGAATATCTAAGTATACAATTCATAGATCTGTATAGTAATAAAAATATAATAAAGAAAAGGAAAAAAAACACTCAAAAAGCAAAAAAAAAAAATAAGCAAAAGACCTGTTAAAGTACATAATAAAACTAACATTTGTAACAAAAGGTAGTAACAATACTTGAGTCATATAATCAAATACAATAAAAAATCAAAAGTCAAAATAATACATAATTGACACCAGAAAAAAGAAAAAACAATGGACAATTAGAGTAAGTTGTCTGCGTAAAACTCACCCAGACTGTAGTATGCTTTGTTTTGCAGTACGCACTTTAGGGTCCGTCTAAAAATCTTAAGTGAATCAGAATTCCTAACATGAATTGGCAGATGGTTAAATATTTTTCTGCCCTCGTAGATAAAAGATCGTTTAGTAAATTCCTTAGTGGGGATAGGTAGAGGTAGATGAGATGCTTGTCTAGTATTGTATCTAGGTGATGGAATTCGAATGTTATTGCTATATTTGTAAAGGAGAGAAGCAGTCTCAAGAATAAATAGAGAAGTGAGCGTGAGAATTCTCAGTGACTTAAAATGAGGTCTGCAGGACTCTCTTTGGGTGACCTTAGCGTTAAAACGAACAGCCTTCTTTTGCAATAAAAAAACCATGTTTAAAAGATTATGACTACTGGCACCCCAGAATGGAATACCATATCTAAGATGTGATTCAAATAATGCAAAATAGACTGATCGTGCCAACGCTGGGCCAAGTTCACTCCTAGCAATCTTAATTGCAAAACAACCAAAGGAAAGTCTCCCACTCAACTTTAAAATATGATCTTCAAAGCGAAGATCACCATCTATGAAAACCCCCAAAAATTTTGAAACGCCCTCCTCCCTAATGGGATCGTCGTCCACACTTATACCCTGCATGTTACACCTAAATCCAACCACATTTGTCTTTGTTACACTAAAGGAAAGTCGGTTTGCGTCACACCATAGTTTTATACTGTTAATGTCAGATGATATATTACTTTTCAATTGCATAGAATCTTTGTGTTGCCGTACAATGGAGGTATCGTCCGCAAAGGTAGTAAAATCCCCTGAAATTTGAACACGTACAAGATCATTTATATACATCAAAAAAAGGACAGGTCCAAGCACCGATCCCTGTGGAACGCCACAGTCGATGTGTCAGCATGTTGATTGCACACCAGAAACAACAACTGACTGACTGCGACCCAGAGAGGTAGGACTCGAACCAGGCCAGAGCATTACCTCTAAAACCGTAACGTTCAAGTTTTAGCAGCAACACTCTGTGATCAACGCAGTCAAAGGCTTTTGACAGATCACAGAATACCGCTGCCGCCAACTCACCCCGATTCAGACAAAGATAAACAGGTTCTAGAAAGCCAAAAATGGCATCGTGAGGTCCCTTAGAGCTCTGAAACCCATACTGCTTTGGAGTAATTAAGTTGAAAGATTCCAAATAGTTCCATACTCTCCTTTTAACAATTTTTTCGAAGACCTTGGAAAGAGTCGAGTGCAAGGAAATGGGGCGAAAGTTTGACGGTTCAGTCAGTTCACCCCCCTTGTGTAATGGAATAACCACAGCTCACTTCAAAAAAGTTGGGAATTCTCCTCTGGCTCAAGAATTGTTAAAAGCTGTTGCCAGAGCCTCCAATGCACAGTCTGGCAACTCCAAAAGCACTCCAGCAGATATTTCATCCTCACCACATGACCTCTTGTTTTTAATATCGAGCAAGCAACTTTTGACCTCAACAAGGTCGGTTTCAAAGAAATAGAATGATCCAGGCACAGAGAAACCATTAAAGTGAGAAACTGGATCCACAGAAGAATTTAAATTCTGGGTAAGTTTGCCAGCAAGACTGCAATAATAACTATTAAATAAGTTAGGCTCTATGTCAATTTCACACTCTTTGCGGCTAGGTTTGTTGCGTAGATCGTTAATGATAGCCCAACTTTCCCTTTGACTATTTTTAGCAGCCTCAAGCTGTTGCTGAAGTGAAGATCTTTGGCTGTTTTGATGACTTTACGGTATACATTACGGTATTTATTGCAATGACACGAATTTTGCGTCTTTCAAAAACTTTTTCAGGTAATTGAGAGATCTTAGGTTTTTAGCAGATATCCGTAAGCCTTTTGTAAGCCAAGACTTACGTGTAACACTTCTGGTTTTGAGCCAACATTTAGGAAAAGCCTGGTTAAAGATATCCAAGAGAGCAACATGAAAAGCAGCAAATGGTCCAGGAGATCGGGATGCACCAAGCCAATTCACATTAAGAGCCAAATTACGAAAGTTGGCACGGTTAAAAATTCGACCATATTTACGTTTTGCTCTAATCTTGGGCCGAGTTATACTTACACTGCAACAAACCGCCTCGTGATCAGAGAGACCTGCATTTAGTACATTACATGACAACACATCTAAATTAGAACATAAGTAGTCAATGGTGGTTGCCGAGGTTTTGGTCAAGGGAGTTGGAGAGTTAACATGCATTACCAAGCCATATGATGTCAGTAGGTTTGATAGGAGAATAGTGCTTGTTGAATCTTCAAAGTTAATGTTGAAGTCTCCAGAGATAATCAGTTTACAGCAAGATGGAATTAGAGATAAAACAGTATCGAATTTTGATAGGAACTCAACAATCTGACTGCAGGGTGGACGATAAATACAAAGGGCGTATAAATTTAGTTTCTTGGAAAAATAAACAGAAAATTCAAAGCAATTTTCTTCCAACACATTATTAAATTTGTCAGCACATGCAAAGCCGTCAATAAAGTAAGAATTATTTTTGCTCAAAATCAAGGTACCACCATGTAACTAACCTTCCATACAGTAAATAGATACAGGGGTATAATCTGGTATATAAAAACATTAGGCCTTAACCAATGCTCTGTGATAAGGACCAGATCTAGAAAATTATTAAACTCTAAAAAAGCGTGCAAATCATCACATTTGTATCTTAAAGATTGTATGTTCAATAAAATCATAGACAAAACAGACTTAGTATTATCTACTCCACTATTTACAGTACCCTCCCTGAATTGGAAGGGTTCGGGGGGAGGTATATATATATATATATATATATATATATATATATATATATATATATATATATATATATATATATATATATATATATATATATATATATATATATATATATATATATATATATATATATATATATATATATATATATATATATATATATATATATATATATATATATATATATATATATATATATATATATATATATATGAATTTTTCTTTAACCATATATTTATATGTGAGACCTTATTTTCTTGGGTTAGTTTAACAATGAAAAAAAAATTCTCACTTTAAATCAACGTGTTGAGCTTTTTCAACATTTTATTGTCTCCTGATTCCTAAATTTTCTTTTCCTTTAAAAACACAATAAAAATATATACAGACATACACGTAAACATCATTATTTACATTGAGACGTTAAATGCTAAAATTGTACACTTTATAGCGAATTTAAAAAACACATTTTTTAGTTAGTAGACACAAATTTAAAACACAAATATCTATTATACTTATAATTTACGGTACGAACCTTGGAGGAGCAATTTGCTTGGTGGAATGTTTATATGGTAAAATTATGAGACTGATCGGGTCTAAAATATTTTGGTTAACATTTTTTTTTATTATAAAAACTCTGTATTTTATCTGATGCTTGGCATCTGTGAATGCAAATATTAATATTTTTAATTGACATACAGAGGCAAGTTGAATTTCTGTTTCATTTTCAAACTAGAGGACTAGATTTGAATTTGTTTCGAAAGAAATACAGATTCAAAAAAGATGCGCTTTGCGTCGCCTGTGGAACTAACCTTACTTTTATGTTTATATGTATTGCCTTTTTGTGTAATACAATTTTGTCTTGCTTGTTTTAAAGTTTCTGTGCGTTTTTTAATTAACTGATATAATATCCTAGTAATTATGCCTAGTAAAGACCATGCCTTGCGGACATATTAATTGCTGCAGGTAAAGTTGTTGAAGAGAGAGCGGCAATTAATTGGGGTATAAATACTTAAAAAACTTCTACCAGTATTTTCGTAAAATTAAAAACAGTTAAATTTTTTTGTGTTATTCAGTTATTTAGTTATGTGTATATGTTAATGTTAAATTTATTACAAAGGACGGACGTTTTGAAACGCCCTTTAAAATCCAGCAATTTTATTGGTTGCAGCTTAAAGCAAACGTCGATTCACGCTAGCCGCTTCCGTCAAAGTTAAAGATCGCCATCTTTACGACGGCTAGCGGAAACTCAAACAGATCGCGGCAAAAATATAACCGTACTCATTGCTTTACGTTAATTAAACTTCAAGGACAGCGCAAACGGCGACACAAGACTTAAACTTTTTCAATCTATAACCCAGGCTTAATTTTAAGAAAACACTGGTAAGAGTTCTCTTCAACAACTTTACAGCTGCAGTACATATCTACAATGCCTAGTCTTTAATAGGCATCATTACTATGATTTTGAGTATCCATGCTCAGCGAATTAAAAAACGCACATAAACTGAAAAACAAGCAAGACAAAATTGCATTACACAAAAAGGCGATAAATATAAAAATAAAGGAAGGTTAGTTCCACAAGCGACGCAAAGCGCAAAGGTTTCCAGTCTATAACTCGGGCTAAGAAACTTTTTCAATCTATAGCCCAAGCTTAATTATAATGCTATTAAAACAAAAACCTACTTTGAAGGAGACACACATTTAGTTTAGAGTTAGAATTAAAAGATTGATCGCGAAAAATGAATTTAAAAACATGTCCATCATGGGACTTCGTTTTGTTAACTAGCAAACACTTTTTTTAACACGAAAGTAGAGGGGCCGTGAGTGAGAGAGATACAAACATTATTTTTAACAAGAAGAAATAGAGAGAGTAAATTGGTTGTTTTTTGAAGATTGAAGGCACAACACAGAAGGATGACGGGTTGCCTATCTTAAAGTCACGCGTCAGCGGTGTTTTGTTGTGTTTTTACTACAATACAGTCAAAATAACAGTTGACATTTTTTTTTGAAAGGTTTGTTCAGATTAATTAAATTTATTGAAATTTCAGATGAATGACTTAGAAGTAACGGAGGATTTCCCAGCGGATGTACTAAGAGAAATCAAAGAAGTACTTCCAAAACTTTGGCTAGGCATTCAAGAAGATGACACCTTGTCACAACTCTTGTCTAGACACTTAAATAAGAAATTTGATGGCAACTACCAAGTTCTAGTTGGAGTTGAGCAGTTTGCTCTAGACAGAAATGACTACGCCAAAATACAAGTTGGGGAAACAAATATCTTAGTATATAATGTGTAAATGTACCTTAATTAAATAAAGAATTAATAAACTGCAACTTGGATCAACCAAAATATTGTCAAATAATGCATAATTTCAATAAAGTGCAAATGTTTATGTTAATACATTTAGATGTCGTCTAAAAACAGTTTAATTTGCCTCTTCCTGGAGTTGTATTAGCAATGAATTAAATTCCTTTCGATAATCATCACAGGAATGTAAGATCTAAACCCTTTTAGTCCCACATGAAATAAGCTACGGCCCAGAAACTATGGAGATCAATTAATTAACTAAGACTACTTTTTACGCCAAAAAAATGAATGGAAAAGCTTTGTTTCCGACCTCAGTTTCTCCTCTATGACCAGACAATCTAATATTTAACGAAACTAACCGGTCATTTGTAGATGTAATAGAACGTAAAAAACGGGGAGTAAAAATTCTTAATAGCTTACAAAATTAGGGGTGGGTTTAAAAAATAACCTCTTTTATCTCGAACCTTCATCACAAAAAGAAGATCCATGTCAAATTTCACTTCATTTGAGTATTTAGCGCGATTTCCCACATTATCCGCCAGTAGTAAACATCTAAATCATTTTTCACCTAAAAGTAAGGGCTATTCAGTAGAGAAGTGTAACTTAGGAGTGAGCTGGCCAAAGAATCAGCTCAGTTAAGTGAGTCACTGAAGTAGCTCCGCGGTACAGATTTTTTTCGATTCTGACTCACCTCTTACAGCGTAACGAAGCGGGAACGATTTGCGACGATGAAGAGCCGCAGAGTCACCGACAGCCGAAAGAGTCGAATTGCATTGCAATATGTGCTGTTTGTTACATTCTCGATGCCTCGAGGTCTTAACTCTTTAGGTTTTATCTTTTTTATTTCGGCTGTTTAGATGTAACATAAATACAAATATAGATATTAGATACGGTTGAAACACCCTATTGGTAAATACGCATACAAAATAAGGCAATTTATTATTTAAGAAAATAATGTAGATTGCAAAGTGCAACAAACCTAAATATTATTTATTCTAACATTATGGAAAAGAACATACAATGACTTTTTTCGGCAATATCGTGAAGTCATTTTTAATACCTATCTTAAACGTAAATAAATAAGAGCCTAACCTCTAACAGAAATTCTGCATAGTCAGACTATATAACGTTAAAAATTAAATCACTAAACTTGATCAATTCGTCGCGGTGATTCTTCGCCGTACTAGCCGAGCACGATATCCCATCCACTGACTTGACAAACGTGTACAATAATCTGTTTGAATAGTTTATTCCCAACTAACTAACTGAGAACTAACTAGTTAAATAAAATTATATAAAATAGTGAGAAAACTACCCACTAATAGAAATTTTTAAAAGAGTACGCAAACCATTAGACAAAACGCAACATCAGCAACCATACTTATGGAATATAAGAATTATCTACTACATATTTATGGTTTGAACAATGAGATAAGTCTCCCATACTTGAACTTTCAAAATTACTAGTGAAATAGTTATTTACCTAACTAGTGCGAAAAGTGATACTTGCGAGCAGAGTACGGAAAACTCACTTTTTGCACGATTTAGGTACATAATTTTTCCTACGAGCGTGCATAAATTACGTACCTAAGTATTAGCAAATGCAGTTTTGTGAGGAGGGTGAAATAAAGTATATTTTTATTTATTAGAATTGACTACTTATATTATTATTACCGATTGGATTTGATCACAAATTAGATGTTTAAAATATGTCAAATGTGCTTTTCAGAATCCTAAGCTGCATTAGCGACTTTCAATTTCAATTCACATTTAGAACAGATGTCAATTCTAAACACTGTTTATTATAAGTTGTATTACTTGTTAATGGAAATGAAACAGCTTCACCTTCAACTTTCTTTTCAGTAAAAATTTTATTTGCAATTTTTTTTTGTTCTCTATTCAGTCTTCGAAATAGTTATCTACCCATTCTTTCCATCCGCCATGCCTCTTAACATTAGTTATATTTTCTCCTGAATCAGCTAACATTTTGACAGAAGATCGGTGAAAACTGTGACCTGTGTCATTTTGCAGATTTGCGTTTCAATTTTTCGCCAAAATAGGCTACATATTTAAGAGATTTTGCCTGTTTCTTCTCGCACCGTTTGCAAAAACTATGTATTCTTTTCCATACCTATGGCGGGATTATTCGGGCAATACCTGTAAGCTGACGGCTGCAGCTTCTTCCGAAATACTTTCAGGAATTACATCTTCGTCTCGCATGTTGAGTGACGAAACTGTCTTTTAAAGACTTGTCTATTAACACTAGTGTTGAAACAATTGTAACTAAGGTTAGTTAGCATTAAGCTAACTGGAATGATATATCATAATACGATGTATTATATCATTATTAACGAAAATATAATATAAATAATACAATGAATTTTTGAGTTTTTTAGGATATTGAAGAAATACAAATCTAGATAAGAAATTACTTCTTTGAGTTTTTTTAATAATTTAAAAAAAATAATAAGATCTAATACTTTTGATATAGCTGAAAAAAAATATTTTGTCTTTTTCAAGCACTAGTGCGGCAAAAACTAATTTGTCGCACTAACATGCGTACACACGCTCGTAGGAAAAAACTTACACCGTTTATTGTTGTTTTTATAGAGTAGTATGATAAACTGACACAATTTTTAGGACCTTCTAATAGCATTAAGCCGTCAATAAAATTTAGAAAGGAAACTTTTCTAACCTGAAAAAAAAATCTCTTTTTCAATACAAGCCGATTTTATAGGGTTTACAATAAAAAATTGTAATAATGTCCGGTGAAACGAAAGGTAAATATAAAAAACTCAGAAATTGTCCTTGTGATAAATATTATCGATTAACGGTATAAATAGGGTAATTTTTTTTCGACAATAAGTTTTTTTTAGTTGCCGTTCAACTGTTTTCTTTTATTTGATTATCGGATAGCCAGGAAAAACTACATAGCTGTTTTCTCGCGCTGAACCAGGTTCAAACAATTTCAAAACGGTATATTCTTTTGTTGAACTAATGATGTATCGGAATTGTTTAAAATGTTTCGAAATACAATCTCTTCTCCTTTAAAAACCAGTCACGTGCTTGCGCTGTTAAATTTAAAACTAAAGTTGGATTAGCCCCAGTGACGTAGCTACACCCTCGCCAGACCCCGCGATGCGGGGAGGCCACGACGCTAGGGGGTTGGGCGTTAATTGCAAATGAGCTCAGGAGGATTATGAGGATATGGATGACCTTTTTTTTAGTCATCATATATTTTCCGGCTATGCTTTGGGGGCTACATTTAGTAGTAAAAGGCCTTTTTTGTCATCAGTTATTTTTCTGTTTTAAGAGAGAGCCCTTTACAGGAAATCGCGGGGAGGCCCAAAATGTGTAGCCACACCACTGATTAGCCCCTAAGGTTTATTTGGTTTGTATGGCTTTTCATTAATTAGAAATACTTAAAATATATATAAATTGTATGTAATCATGGCCACTGGACAAAACAACAAACGTGGTAGATATTTAGAAAGGTAGTGACTTGCTAACGCCGAAGTTTTCTCAAGAATTTTCTCTCGACCCATACGAAATAATTGAAAATATCATATTCAATATACTTTGGCAACCTTTCCTCGCAGTAGATTTGTTGTTGGAAAAAAAGAGACCTTATTACTGCAGGTCTGGTAATATGCAAAATCTGATCCATTAAAGGAAAACTATAAAAATAGAACTCTGTAGAAGCGATAAAATAAAATGTAATTTTGACATCAAAGCTCACAACAATCATATTAGCTAGGTTAACTTTTCTGTTGGAATGTTCATTTCCTTGCGGTTTGAAATATTAGCGTCGCATGAAAACAGCTCAAAAATCTTGTTTCAAACTGCCTTATAACAATAGCTGCAGTTTATTTAGAAATGAAACTTCATACATAAAGTAGTCGAATCACTGTGTTTGTCCAACGTTTGAATACATAGATGTAACAAGGAGAAATAACGCTTAAACAGCTAAAATTAAAAATAATGTTTCATGTAAAATATATTTATTTTATATTATATATAATAACGTTAAGCCTTAACCATACTGTATTTTGATTATATTTCACCAACATGTAGCTAAAACTACCAAACAATTTAATAGTTGGCTGTTAAATAAATCAATTTGAATCATAATAATTAAGCAGTCTGACTATTTATTATTACTTTCCAATAATGTCGCTAGTCAGCATGGACTGACCATGATTTAGTGTTTTTGTTTGCAGTGTGCAGTTTCACATTGTCGATTTCTTATATATAAATAAATTTAACAGTAATCTGTAAAATCTTCAATTGGTTTTCTATTTTTATTTTCTTCAGATGGGTAAATACTTTGTTCATCAGTCTTAAGCTCATCTATAACCTTTTTGCGGACATTTTTTATTTGTCTTAGTCTTTCCAACCAGTTTGATGCATATGGGTCATTGGGGCTGCTTTTCAATGATCTTGCTACTAAAGATGCCAACTAAAAAAAAAAAAATGAAACGATCTTAATGTATGCCGAACTGACGTTACATTTCATTTTATATATATATATGTATATATATGTATATATATATATATATATATATATATATATATATATATATATATATATATATATATATATATATATATATATATATATATATATATATATATATATATATATATATATATATATATATATATATATATATATATATATATATATATATATATATATATATATATATATATATATATATATATATATATATATATATATATATATATATATATATATATATATATATATATATATATATATATATATATATATATATATATATTATACAGGGTGTTCAACTAAGGGTGGCTCTCGGCCATATCTCAGAAAGTACTTGCCCTAGGTTATCCTGGAAAAAAATGTAATAAGTAAATCGGCAAAAATAAAAAGCTTTAAATTATTTTCGACTTTATAAGTCTGCCGCTAGAGAGCGCAACACCAACCGTAAAGTAGAAAACACGGTTTTATTCAAAAATACTCCCAATTAACCCTTATCAAAAATACTTTTTTTGTGATCTACTAATAATTCCAAAACTTTTCGTTTCAACTTTTTTTCTCTAAATTGTCAAATAAAGGGAGGGGGAGGGGTAAACATTGGATTCAAAGAAATTAGATAACTTTTGTTTGGATTAACCGATTTTAACGATTTTTTTTTTGTTTTAAAGAGATTATGTGTAAGTTTCTTTGAGAATATTAATATTTGGATTTTATTTTTTTTCCTAGCCGCTAGATGGCATGAAAGTCGCAAACTTTTGTTATTTTCTCTAAAATTTCAAATACAATGGTATTTTTTTCTTTACTTAGAAAAAAAGAACATGAAAAAATACATAAACTGGAGAAAACCGCGGATTAATATCTTTATTCGTGTCGGAGTTATTTTCAAATAACTTTATTTTTTGACAAAATGTGATGTCACTCACTTTAAATTTGCTTTCCGCATTTATTAGGTATGCTGTCATCTCATTAAGACTTGAAATAAGCTACGCTGAGCATAAAATTATGCCTCAAGTTTGTAAAATAACTATTTTTTAACTAATATGAATATTGTAGCTCGAGTGTCTGAAGTAATCTGTTAATTTGTATTATAAATTTTTAATTACTCTAGGCACTGCTTTAAAAATGAAATTTAAGCGTCTCGAATAGTGCACAAGACAGTACTTTACACACGGTTGTAGAAAAAAGTATTTTAAAATTTATTTTGAATTAAAAAATAAATTTAATTGCAATGAAACTATAAAAACTACACATTACCGGTTATCGGGTAATAGAGTAAATACTTTCTGTGATATGGACGAGAGCCACCCTATATATATATATATATATATATATATGCCGATATTTCTTATGCCGTTCGTTTTAAAAAAAATTGCTCCGATCAGTCGATTTTTGTTTCCCGGGGGAAAGGCTTTGCGCAACATCAGTCTTATCACTTCAACTCCCCCGCGAGCGTGAGCTCCAGCTCCAAAATCATTAATAAGAAGAATAGGGGTCGACTGGTACCTTATTTTAGAGGTAATTAGATTCTCTTTTCAAAGCTTTTTACTTTTTCAAACTCAATAATAACGGAGTGAGCTTGAACCCTTAAATTAAATGGAATTAAACTTCATGTGATACCTCATTTTAATGGTCATCAAATTCTCTTTTCACCAGATCCAACATAAAACTAAGGAAATGTTTTTTTCATTTCTCATTACATTTATCACTCAAAAAGGTTAATCTAATTTCAAATTTTATCGTTTTAAGAAAAAAGTAGTAAGTACCAGTATTTTTGCAATTAGTCAAATCTTAATAATTTTTTGTGCTGTGGAATTCTACGTTTGTGTAAAAAAATTATAAATATTGCAGTTGTTTATTGTCCTTAGAAGTAGAGGCTAAAGAGTATTTACATTTAACTTATTTAAATTTAGTATCTCGTAGGGTTTTGTGTGTGACTATGTATAACTTTATTTTGATCTAAAATGGTTTATTCTACTGCAGAAAGAGTATCGCTGATTTAACTCTATTATGAAAATGGTAGATGCAGCACAGGTATTTAATCAAATGAATCGAGATAAACATGTTCACCGAAAATACATAATGGTAGCAAAGTTTAGGCAGACAGGATCAGTAGCAAACCGAAAACCAATCGCTCCAGATAGAATAATAGTGAGAATCGAAGCAGTGGAACTTGGTGTTTTGGGCCACGTCAATATGGACCCTACATTAAGCACCAGGGAACTACCTTTAATGTGAATCTCGAACGAGTATTCGCAGAATTTTAAAGACACATAAATTTCACCTCTACAAAATTCATCTTGTACAACAATTAAACGAAGATAACTTTTACAGACGTTTGGAATTTTGCGAGGTTATGAGTGAACGAATAATAAATTATCCGAATTTTGTGTTCAATGTTTATTTCTCCGATGAGTGTGTGTTTTTTTTTTCTAAATGGGACTGTTAATCGCCAGAATTGTCGATATGGGTCTGACGAAAATCCACATCTATTCCATCAGGTTTATATTCAATATCCTGAGAAATTAAACGTCTGGATTGGAATTTATGGCGATTGGTTATTTGGCCCTTTTTTCTCCCAGGAAATCTAAATCAAGAAATGTATCTGCAATTATTAGAATTATCCTGCATTGACAGAAACGCTTGAAAATAATAACAATTATAATACCAATGAGTTGACATTTCAACAAGATGATGCACCTCCTTATTATACCCTTGCTGTTCGTGAATATTTAAATCGGACGTAGATGGATCGGCTGAAGAGGAGCAATTTAGTGGCCTGCAAGATCACCTGACTTAACCCCCTTAGATTTTTTCTATGGGATCACTTAGTAAGTAAAAGTAAGATTTATAAAACTCAGTCACAGTCATTAATTGATTTACGTCAACGGATCATTAATGAATGTCGGGCCATTACACCAGAAATACTTCATAATGTTTGGAAACGTTTTGAACAAAATCTCTATTATGTATTGTATGAATGCAGGAGGTCAACACTTTCAGCACTTATTATCATGAACAATGAATAAACAAAATGTACATCTTGTGTCTCATCTTTATTTGTAAACCTAAACCATACCCATACCGTAAAACTATTATTAAAAGAATTCTTTTTTCCAGAAAAACAATGTCATTACATAAAATTAACGTAAAGATCGATACAAATTTATAGTTTTATCAGTTTTGACTTATTAACTACTTAACAACCTACTTAATTTTTAAAAATTGTTAGGCCTTAAAAAGAGAATTTAATGACCTTTGAAATGAGGTATCTCTTGACCTTTAATCCCACTTAATATTTTAAGGGTTGCAGCTTACCCCCTGTGGGAGGTTAAAGTGACAGAGTTGAAAATAACCGAAAAAACTCATCTCAACCAAACGGATCTCAAACTACCATCTCTGCTTTCTATGCGCCTGGGTATCTGTTAGAAAAAATTACAAAGGAATATTTCCTAACAGGTGGACCAAACGATATGTTCACATTGAATAGCCTCCAAGGTCACATGCTACTCAAAAAAAAAAGTCTTTGCTGTTTTATAATTTATTTTTAAAGATGCCTTTCATGTGATTTTTAAATATTGCTGATTTCCGACATATTTTAAAGTTTCTACACTGTATATAAAGTGTGTTATCTGTAGTGGTGTAATTCATTACGATAACAATTCAGCGTAAAATATATTCTAAACATTTTAAAGATCACTGATTAGAATCTGAAATTGGTATTTAAATTTCTAAATAGATTGGATAGTGTTTTTTGTGATACATGGAAGTATTTTACTTAAAAATACGCACTATACATTTTAGCATTTTTGAATTCGTATATATGGTTATTAAGTAGCTATGAACACATTAATATTGATATTTTAGGCATTTTACGTCAGTGAAAAGACAAAACGGGTGGAGATAAAGGGCTTATACTTTCACATCTTAACTTTGTAAATAATGATCCCAAAGGGTAGGTATCATAGGTACCCATTGAGATATTTTTTAAAAGCTAGGATACGAAAGTGCTATGAATTTCTTCACATCTAATTGTTTTATTTTTATATTGATTAGAAATTTAAAAAAAAAACAATATCTATTTGTTTACAGCTGTTAGATTAACTTTTAGGCAGTTTAAAAATTTAAAAATATATAAAATATTCAATCTAAAATTACATGTTTATATTCATTAATAATTCTATATTATGAAAATTTAAAACTTGGTGAGTAACTTTTGCTATTTTAAACATAAACCCAGATAAAGAAGGGACAAAATCTAATGAGACCTATACAAAAGCGTTATATTTTTGAAGTTACAAACCTAAACTAAAACTACTAAGACACCGTAAATACCAAAAAAAAGTTTCATTGGAAGTTTCTTATTTTGTAATTATACATGAGAATACATTTTCTATAAAAATAAACTATATATTTACTAAAAAGCAAAAAGAGGAATCAAGGAACTCTTGCTATAGATTCTATACAAAGTTACTTTCACGAGAGAAATGCATTTCTGCATTTATGCACTTGGAATTCTTAGACGTTTATCTTTTCGTTCTCATAAGCATTACTGAACTTATAAATATAACTAGAATGCATTTTGTAGTCAGTTCTCTTTGTACGCTTATGAAGTTGTTAACTGGCGTAGTCGGTAGGATTTTGCGTCGGGCATCGTGAGTAACTTCTGGTCTCATTTCAACGATTTGTGGCAAAATCAAAAATCTTCAGGGTGTACCAAGAAACTCAAAATTGACCAATGATTTGGAACAGTATCGTCCAGCGTCCTATTGGTGCGAGTTTGGGAACACACTTTCCACCCTCATAGCAGCTAACCAGGGAAAGGACCACATCGCCTCTCTTATTGGACCCTAGTTTAAGAATGAAAATTGGAATTATCTTCAGTAAGCTGCTGTAAGTGCTTCCGTTCAATTTTCCTTATTTCATTTTATTTTTACCCTATCTTAAATATTGCTATTTAAGTCTCTTGCAATTCCGCCAAACTGGAAGATTTTATATCAGCTTTTGGAACCTTAAATTGTGAAAGAAATCTAACAGCTTTTTCTAATTTAATTCAAATATATAATTTTATGCCTTCTTATAGACAACCAATCCAAAAATGAAATAATGGAAATAATCAATTTATGGGCTTCGGACAATTTAGGCAACCCATATATAATTTTAGATAACCGAATTTCCCAAATCAAAATTTTATGCAAACAAACACTTTTACCCCCAGACTTCTTCAGGGAACACAATCCTTAGAAGAAACCAATAACCACAATCTTCACAACATAATATTGTTATAGAAGAACTATATAATCAATCAGTCGAATCGATAAATACCGATAATGATCAAAATGAAAATGTTCAAGCTAATAATGTTGAATTTCAATATTATTATCCAGCATACACCGATAATTCGCAATATTCGTATAATAACTCAAATACTGAATTTTCTTGTCTAGAAAATAATCATTACGAAAATCAAATTGATTTTAATGAAGAAAATTTTCAAGAGAACCAAATTTCCAACAACCAACATAATACTTTTAAATAATTACACAAATTCAGATTTACCACTAATTTTCATACCCGAAATCAAAGCAAAATTTTTAATTGATACCGGTAGTGGCAAAAGTTTTTTTTCTCAGTAAGAACAGCCCACGCTACGTCCAGTCACAATGAAGTAATTGATATACCAATATTTCCTTCTTTTAATCATGCAGGTAATCATAAATTTTATCTTTTTGATTTTTCATCTAAATTTGATGGACTTTTAGGGAATTGATTTTCAAACACATATCGGAGCAAATATAAATTTAAAACAATGTTCCTTAGATACTCAATTTGTAACCTTGCCTTTATATTATCAAAACAATATATCAAACATACATAATTTTGAAACTATCGAAATAGTAATTCCCCCACGGACACGTCAAAAAATTAAATTGCCTGTAAATCAATGAAATGGTTTAGGTTAAATACACAGATTTTGGATGCGCAGAGATGCCAAAAACTATAGTACAAATCATTGACTCTTACGCAACAACTATAATTACGAATAGTCGCGAAAACCCCGCCAAAATAAAAATATTTAATCCCTTAGATATCGAAACCATAAACGAAGTAGAAAACAACTTCATAGAAAAAAATGTAAACCGACACAGAAATAAATGAATATATGGATAATACACAAACACAAAACATAAAAAAAATGTAAGACTGTCACATTGTCATCAGGAACAATACAGAGCTATTCGAAACTTTTACTAATCAAAATAAACATAAAATAAATCTAACCGATTACACACCTATACATACCAAAACTTATCGATATCTCGAAATTCACAAAAAAGAAGTTAAAATCCAAATTAACAAAATGTTATAGAACGGTATCATTCAAAAATCAACGTCTCCGTAGAGTAGTCCAATTTGGACTGTCCCAAAAAAGATGGACGGGTCCGGTAAACATAAATGGCGTATCGTTTGCGATTTCTCTAAAATCAATGACCGCAGTATTGATGATAAATTTCCTTTACCAAATATATCAGATATTCTCGCTAAATAGAAATGGAACCGAATGATATACCTAAAACAGCCGTCTCAACCGATACAGGTCATTATGTATTTAGACGCATGCCTTTTGGCTTAAAAAATGCACCCTCTACATTTCAGCGAGTCATGAACAACTTCCTTCAGGGACTTCAAAATTAAATCTGTTCTGTATATATTGATGACATAATAATCTAGTCTACGTCACTTCAAGAGCACATCGATAGATTAAAATTCGTTTTTGATAGGCTTAGAAAGTCCACTATAAAAGTGCAGCTAGGCAAATCAGAATTTTTACACAAAGAAGTTGCTTATTTAGGTCACAAAATTACAAGCGAAGGTGTAAAACCTAACCCTGATAAAGTCACAGCAGTTAAAAATTTCTCTATACCAAAAACCCAAAAAGAGATCAAGTCATTTTTAGGACTAGCCGGATATTATTGTAGATTCATCAAATAATTCGCAAAAAATACAAAACCCCTTACACTATGTCTCAAAAAAGGATCGAAAGTTGAACACTCACCAGCCTTGATTCAATCGTTTAATCAGTTAAAAGAATTGCTTATAAATGCTCCAATACTATACGCCTCGAATGTAGCCCTAGGCGCCGTTCTCTCTCAAGGCAACCCGCCAAATGGTAACTGTAGCATTCGCGTCGCGCACTCAAAATGAAATTCTCAACGGCTAAAAAAGAACTTTTAGGAATCATTTGGGCATGTAAATATTTTAGACCTTACATTTATGGCAAAAAATTTAAAATATATATTGACCCCACCTGAAAGAACTAATTCGAAATTAGTACGTTGGAGGCTAAAACTTGAAGAGTATGATTATGAAATAATCTACAAAAAAAGGAAAACAAAATACTAACGCTGACGTCCTTAGCGGAATTCAATTAAACTCAATCGAATCAGAATCATTAATAAATTACCCAGGCGATATAAACACGACGTAACGCAATTCCTAAACGACCATTTAACTCCAGATATCCTTGACTCTGAAGTAGTGTCACAAATAATAGAAAGACTAGAACACGAACCTGAAACAACACCCAAAATTAATATTACTTCTGACATTCTAATAAATCCACCTATAACACAACCAACCCATTATAACATTCTAATAAAACCAGCCATAACGGAAATAATACATAGTACAAATACTAACGAAAATCATTCTAATTACATGACTATATTAGATGAAATTATTAATAATAAAGCCCATCAACTTATTATTAAAAAAGCACCTTAAGACAAATATGTTAAAACCAAACGCGAAAATTTCGAAGGACAACAAATTATTCACGCAACACTGCCCACAAATATTACAGTAATTACTAACTCTTTGAAAGAATATTTAACAAATAAAACAATATATATTTCCTATTTTCAACACACAATGAGTTTAAAAATTTAAAACTGATAGAATGCAAAATTAATCAACCTGACGAACGAGAATTACTAATTAAATATCGTCATGAATAGGGGAATCGAAGAAACTTGCAAATTTTTAAAAGCAAATTATTACTGGAAATCACTTAAGGCAGATATAACAAAATATATCAATCATTGTGAAATCTGTCAAAGATCAAAATATAATCGAAAACCACCAGATCAAGCTTTGATATTAACCGAAACTCCAAGCAAACCTTTCGAAATTGTTCATGTCGACACTTTCATCATAGGTAAACAAAAATTCCTAACTATTATAGATAAATTCTCCAAATACGCACGACCTATGCCTTATATGCCTTATAGAAAACAGTGTCGTGCTGTGAACAGGTAATTAATTCCCATCCTTTTTACGTATCCCAAAACAAATAGTTTCAGACAACGATTCTGAATTTCAGAACGAAGTCGTTAAAGGCTTTTTAAACACATATAATATTAAAATACACATAACTACCCCTTATCACCATGAATCAAATTCCCCAGTGGAAAGACTACATTCCACATGAATCGAACACATTCGATTACTTCGAGAATCAGACCCCAATGCAAAAGTTAGAAAATACCATACGCAATTATTGCCTATAATAACACGATCCGTTCTAGTACGAATTTTACCCCATACAAACTTGTCTTCGGACACACAGACTCTAGAGATTCTATGGATTTAATACCCGCTCATATATATACCGAGTATGTCAATAATCATAAAAATAACACACAAATTTGGTAAGACAAAATTACAAAAGAATCACGAGAACTAAAACAAAAAATTATAGATAGGGCAAACACGGACAAAACCCCGACTAATTTAATAATAGGCTCACAAATTTGCAAAAACAATCAGTTAATTGATCTGGAAAAATTAAAAAGAGATATTTAGGTCCATTCATATTAACGGCTATATTAGAAAAAAAAATAAAATAGAAATAGAAAATCCCAAAAATAAATACAAAGAAATTATAGACGTTAACGAAACTAAAATAGTACCCCTTGTTCCAGATGCTGCTGCACGATTTAAATAAACACCCAGGAATACTACCATTCAAAATGGGAACCGCTAAACTTAAATCCAATCACTAGACATTCGTTCAAAATATTAACCTAACCCCTTTAATTAACCAATTTCAAAATATTCGAAAACAAGCAAAATCAATATACATTCAAATTAACAGCGAATACCATAAGGAATATTTTAATTCTTTTAGCACATTATGTACACTTGAAAAAAATAATAGAAACTTTATTAGAACAAATTGTCCCAAATCAAGAAAACTATAGTAGCAAAAGAGGCCTTTTTAAACCCTTAGGTTCATTCATAAAAAGTATAACCGGAAACTTAGACCAAAATGACGCAGAGCAAATTAATGCCAAAATCACGAAATTACAAAAAAAAAACAAAATAAATTAAAAATTGACGCTATCAATCAAATTACACTTTTAGAATCTAGTATTAATAAATTTAAAACAATTATATCTAATATCAGGCATAACCAAATAGTACTAAAATCACGCATTTTACAAATAGAAAATATAATTAATAAAGTTCAAATGAAACAAATAAGCAATCACGAATTTTATTTAATATATACAACAATGAATCAAATAACAAGTTATCAATCAATCTACGATATTCTGAATAAAATCGAAATAGGTATCACTTTTGCAAAAATTAACGTACTTTATAATTCAATAACAGCCCCAAATAAACTATTTATAGAAATAAAAAACTTACACAATCATTTAGGCTCAGGTAAACTCCCTTTAGAAGTAACTTATAAAAATATACTTAATTTCGAAAAAATTATAGAAATTAAAAGTTTCTTAAAAAATGTTAATATTGTATTTATATTTGAACTTCCTCTTGTGTAATCGGAGATATATTAGTATTTTAGGTTATTTCCTTTACAAATTCCCAATAATCCATCATTCCTTGTAAATATTCCTTATAAACCCTACCTAGCATTAGGCAATACAAAATTTGCCCATATGGACCAAAGATGTCACGAAATCCAATCACAGAAATATTTGTGTAAAGAAGTCCATACCACGTTTGTCGAAGACAGCCCCTCCTGCGCTGTTCAAATTATTAAACATCACCCAAATATTATGTTTTGCCACCCATTGAAACTCAACAACGAGATCCAGGAAACAAAAGTAATCGACGACAAATGGCTGATAACAGTACCAATACAAGAAATTACCATGGTAAATTGTCAAAAATCCGAAGATAACATACCACTATATGGTTCCTATCTTCTTGAGTCATCCCCAGGATGTAAAGTACGAATAAAGTCAATTACGCTTGAAACATACAAATCAGGCCAAATAACATTTAATGGAATTAATCTACCTACTCTTAATCTAAGCCTAATTAAGGAAAACCCAAATTCATTCTACAGCCCTCCTAGTATGAATTAAACTACTTAAACCTAAAAACTACTAAAGAAATCAAAGCCAAATTGGAAAAATAGACGAAAACCCTAAAAGAAATGACCACAACGATTTATGTAAACAAGACCAATCTTTGGACAATTTTACTTTAGATACTCATTTCAACAATTATTCTATTTTTCATATACAAAAAACTTGTAAAAAAGTCTAAGAAGAAACAAATAAAAGCAAGCTCTGATACTTTAGATATTGAAGAAAATAATAGAATTTTGTAAAATATTAATAATCTTTAAAATTTTTTGGTAATTTTTGAAAACACGTCTTTAAAAACGTGCTTTCAACTAAGAGGGGAGAGTTAAGCCTAGGTAACCTTTAATAAATTTAACCTACTTTTTAAAGGAGAATTTAAATTGATAATAATATTATATATAATAATATATAGAGTATTCAGTTTTTAAAAATGTAATTTTTATATATGATGTTTTCTTTAACGCACCCTGTATATTTTTAATTAATTTTATAATGTAGCCCTTTTCGATCCATACGTATCCTCCAAGTTTCATTTAACAAAGAAAAGCCATTTGGCAGCTAAAGACCGAGTGGTATGACGTGGGCCGAATGTACTCCTTATATTTTTTTTATACTTACATTTGCATGAAGAGCCAATTGCCTAGCTAAGATAGCAACATTTTGATCCGATACTACTTTGGCATCGTTTCCAACGACGGCCAGATCCTTTAGATCCTCCTTTATTTTCACTACCACACGATTGATATTATGATCAAGGGGCTGAATAATAATACTAGCAAAATTGAATTGACTCTAAAAAAAATATATATTATTGGGACTTGTATAAAGAAGGCTGAAAGTGAGACAACTGACTAAATGCAATGAATTACGGACATTAATTAATTTCAAAATTAATATCTAGCATTAAAAATATGGCATCGAAAAATAGCAACAAATTTGTTCGTGAAGATATTATCGTTTTAGCTGGTCCCAGAAATAATACATAGTAGATGAAAAATTAAAAATGTTAGTTAATATTACTTAAAAAACACAATCTTAAAGGCAGAAATCTTTGCTTTATTTAAGGCAAAAAGTTCGTGTTAAGATAGATCTACAAAAGCTTTGTTTCTGAGGCTCCAGTGTTAATTTTTAAAAATGTATTTCCTATATGGTAAAACCTACCTGATTATTACTTCTACACCTAATGTATATTAAAAAAAAACACTGGTTAATTGAATTTTTAGGCTTCAAAAGTTTGAATCGGTAATAATACATACAAAGTGTCTTGTAATGGTTTTGAATTCGATTCGTCATTTTCCAAACTTCAAAAAAGTTGGACTAGAAATAAAGTTATAAAAATAAAGAAAATGCCTACTAATATTCGTTCGAAAATACAGGGTGTTTATTATTGTTGTACATCATTTATCTAAAAAATTAATTATTTACGGTTACATGTTCATAAAACCTTTTCTCTTTTTGTATGCCTTGGTATGGTTTTATGTAACTTTAACTCCCCCTTAACATTTTCTTAAAAAGTGATGCAATGAGACATGATTTTAAAAAAAATCTGACAAACGACTTATATGAACCCTATTATCAAATTAACAAAAAATTTGTGGAGAACTTACTGTAGCCAACAACTTTTTAATTCTACTTTTATTTTGTAAAAACGGACTGTTCGTTACATGTGCAAAGCTGGGGCACGAGACCATTGCAAACAACTTTTTGTGAAATATAAAATCTTAACAGTTACTTGCCTTTTAATACTTGAATCTGTATGTCTCATACATAAAAAAATATACACATTTAATAACCTAAAGGGCCTTTAATACTAGACAAAATTTGAACCTCCCACTTCCTATCCCCAGAACAAAGTAAACAAATGTACAACCACCTCTCACAAATATTTAGAAATATAGAATATCTTATATTGTTTAGGAAAAAAGTAAAATGTAGCTTGTAGGCAAAAGCATATTATAACTTACAAGAATTTTACGATGATAGTTTGTGAACATACCATATATTTGTTTTTTTTATTACTCATGTATTTTAGGTCATGTGACTAAAATCTATACTTAAAAGCTTTATATCACTTTTATTATATTTTATATTTAATGGCGGATTTTTTTATGGTTATATTTGTGCCCTTTTGTATAACATGCAGTTACTTAGTTTATAGTGTATTTTTATTTATTTTATTTTTCCAACGATTAGACCCCAATATTTTTATTTTTTTAGAGCTTACTTTGTTGACAAGGACTATATGTTCTTTTAACAATAAAGTATATGTGAGTGTGAGTCAAAAAATAGACAGTATTAAAATTTTTTAAATATCCATAAGTTGTACAAAGTTTTAACTAAGTAAAAAGTATCAAAATCAAAAACCTTTTACAACAGTTTAAAAAAAATTTAAATCTAAACATCAGAACCAATTATTTGACCAACAATAAAAAAAGGTCGGTGATAAAACTAGCCTAATCTCGTAGATTTGACCTGTTCGTCCCGAAATCGAACCGCCAAAATATTTGCCGAGCTCTGTTTTTCATGATATAGGCAGTACTTTACTTTTATAATAGTAATACAACTTTGTCATTAGATAGGCCTGTCTGGATCTTTTACAGTTGGCTTTTGCCTATCTACGGTTAGTGAACTATATCGATATTCCGCGTGATGACTATGTTAATAAGCCAAGCAAATTTTATTTTGGATGCAATGTTGGTGACCAAGGTCCAAAATGGGTGCCCCACATTTGCTGTAATACTTGTACCAACTATCTTCGAGATTGGATTAATGAAAGAAGTCGATCACTGCCATTTGCTATACCTATGGTTTGGGGGGAGCCAAAAGCCCATACATGTAATTTGAGACACATAAATTTACCTGCTATTCGTCCTGTACCCCATAGTGATACCTTGCCAATTCCGGTTCCGCCGGAGGAATATAGTTTTGACAGCGACGAAGAATTAAATGTTAGATACGCAGGTCCCTCGGATCCCTCAACCTCTGAGGACATAAATTTCTTTCTGAGTCTTTCAATAGCAAGGGACCAAAAAAGGCGCAGTTACAATAGGTTACATCTAGGTTATAACAGTGGAACCTGCTTGGTGATAAGTTAAAGGTGTCTATTTATGGAAGGCGTCATGAATCCCTTACGCCATTTTTCAAAATGGAAAATGATTTAGTAACTTGCCATTGTCTAACGAAAGTTTTAGATATAGATTTATAGACTCGTCGAAACTAAGTCTTAAAGCGTTATTATTGCATAATAGTAACATACTTCGATCAATTCCCATTGGTTATGCCGTTCATATGAAAGAGACACGAATATGCTGCTAGAAACCTTGCCATATAAGAAATACAGCTAATAGCTATTTTATTTGGTGTGCATTTAGGATATGATAAGATGGGATATAATATATCGTTGAAAATACATTTTCTACACTTCCACCTAGAATAATTTCCCGAAAACTGTGAAGTTAGTGGCGAACACGAAGAACGATACCATCAAGAAATTGTCAATATTGAAAAAAGGTGAAGTGTAACGTTGAAATGTTGACGGATTACTATTGGACACTTCTGCGAAAGATCCCAGAAGCTATATATAAGAGGGATGTCAAAAAATAAAAGAAAATTCATTAATTGAATAATTGCAATGCGGTTAAGTATTAACTAGGGTAAAAGTTCATAGGAAAATATTAATCCAAAATTACGTTTACAATATACTTCTTCAAAATGTCAAATTGTTTCTTATTTACGACCTCAGAAATTTTTCAAAAAATATTTTGGGTCGAGTTCAGTCAAGTACAATCCAGAAATCTTATTTTTGCGTAGGTCATATAAAAAAACCTTGAATTTATTGGTCAGTGAGAATATTTAAACTACATTGATATAAGTTAACTGAATTATTTATTGTATTGTTGTAAAGTAGCCATGTTTGATAGTGAAATATTATTGCTACTATAACTATTTTGATAAGGAACCCGTTAGAGTCCTATGTTTACATGAACTTTTTGTCTTAAAATAAAGTAAATATGTATCCCTTGAAGTTTATCTACATACCTTGTTAATCCCATTATTATTATAATTTTTTTACGTATTGTGTGTGATACGTAATTTTTTAGGAAAATCTTAATTTTTAAGATATGTAAAATGTTTTATAAAGAATACTATATACTAACTAAAATTAAATAAACTGTATATCTACTTTAATAGTTTTTATGTCAAATTCCTCTCCACTCTCGTTATACACTATATTGACGTAGTCGTTTCCAATGTGCATCTTCTTGTTATTGCAATTCGGATCGGTCTCCTTGTTCGGCATCATCGTGGCTATATGAAATGTCACTCTGACAACATCATCTTGCCATATATAAATGAATTTACCGTCTGAGCCATTTTGGTCCAAACCACCTTTAGATTAAAAGTTAAGTGAAGTTTTATAACATTTATACAGTTAAAACTATATTATAAGAGTATGATTAATACTAACATTCAAATATAGCCACCTACCTAAAACTTGAGGATCTACATCTGATATCTTGACTAGATTTCCTAAATTTTGCAAAAACTTGATATATCTCAAGGAACCAAAACTATTTTTTAAGATTTCAATTTCATTATTTGCCTGTCCTTCTCGAATATACAAAACACCTACGTTGTGCGTCTCGTAAGGGGGCATTTTGTCCAAAATTTTAACTGCTCTACAAAATTGAATAAACTTTTAGTTATTTGTTAGTCAATACCTTCTGCCTTTCATATTTGTTTCATAACACTTTTTAAGCCTAATACGTTTTTACGCCAATTTATGAAGAAAAGAACAAACATTTTTGAGGATTAAAGCACAAAAACTATGCTTTTGATGCTATTTGAAGAATTTTGAAGAATTAAGTCAAACTATACCGAGTGACCATGAAATTACTAGCCAGCCTGTTATTTTTTTACTAATTAATATATCAATTGAGATTATGTTGCAGATTTAAGGTATAACAGTGCTTTTTAAATGAAACACCCCGAATGTTTTTAAAAATTTGAATTCTACATAAAACACTTAGTACTTGAGAAAAAGATAGGTAAAACTCTTTTAACAGAACTTTCCTCGCAATGAAACCTTCTGTATCAACCAAGTGAAAAGGGAAATGACTACAAATATTTTAACGCGGGAAACTACGCATCACTTAAGGCAAAAAAATCTTATATAAACGTATAATTAAGAAAGACACTAATTTAGGGTTCACCTAAAATATAAGAAACAAGATATCTGTAACGCGGTGGACATGTTATCTTAACTTGTAGCATGAGCTTGTCAAGTTAAAGTCATTATTTTAATATATTATTTCATATAATTAAACAGTTACTATTTGAGTTAAATAGTTTCTATTTTGTGAGTTTCGAGTGTGAATTACAATAACTAAATATTTTATTCATTTTATTATTTAAAACGATTAATTAGATCATTAAAAAATCAGTAAAGTTCTTGGTTAAAATACTGGCAAATATAAAAAAATATTTAACCATGACCCTTATATTTCATAACGTGCAATGCAGCAACACGGAATACACCTTAGTTTCCACATAAATTGTTTTTGCTACTGTACACGGAAACAACCATTGTTAAGGAAAAAATTCGTAAATTTCCTTTACCCGGAACTTTCCTTGTTATGAATATTACCTTTTATCAGGAATAGCGAAGTGTGTCTCAACTTATTTCAGTCGATAGTCATCACATATATACTATCATAGTCATAGTCATATCATATATACTATCTTTTCAAATATATTAATTGGGTGCCATTTTGAACCATCATATTGGATTCCTACCAACGTTTTACCAGTTTCTACCTATGCACTTGATTTGTTGGCATAACTTAAAATATATTTAATAAGTAGTTTTTACATTGACACACACCAGTTCCAGTTCATTCCTACGTAACACTTGATTTTTGTGCAAAATTGAGAAAATTGGATCATTAGTTTTTTTAGTAATAATTTTTAACGCTTTACTAAGCCGCCATCTTGTTCCGGCATATTGGATTTTTACTAAAATATTACCAGGCGTCCCCATATGACCAAACATTTTTACTGGGCGCCATTCTGTTCCATCATATTGGATTCCTACAAATATTTGACCCGTTTCTACCTGTGCTTGATTTTTGGGCATAATTTAAAATAAACTCAATAAGTAGTTTTTCAGACGGATTTTTTAAATATATTATTAGGCCGCCATTTTGTTTTGCTATCTTATATTCATACCCAAATGCTACTAGTTCATTCCTATGTAACACTTGATTTTTGTGTCAAATTTGAGGCAAATTGGATAATTCCTTTTTGAGGTAATAATTTTTTTTTCGTTTCACTAGGCGGTCATCTTGTTCCGGCATATTGGATTTTTACCAAAATATTACCAGATCGTCCCCCTTAATTTTTGACCAAAATTTCAAGTCAATCTGAAACGTAGTTTCTAAGCTATGTCGCGAACTAACAGACAAACAGACAGACAAACCGACCAACGGACCGACGGAATTGATACAAATTTTTTTTGCATCTAAGGGCGCTAAAACGAAGATATGTAAAACCTGAGAGAAAGGTTTTTACGATTACAAACATTTTATTTGTATCAGTACCTCGGTTTTATTAGTTCACTTCTATACCACAATTAATTATGGTACACAATTTGAAAGCAGTCCATCAAGTAGTTTTTTTCCCAGGCTTAGTTTTTAAATATTTTATTAAGCCGCCATTTTGTTTATCCATCTTGGATTCGCACCAAAATTTTAGCAGTTGTCATTCATAATACTTGATTTTTGTGCAAAATTTGAGATAAATTGAAAAAGTAGGTTTTTAATAATAATTTTTTTAATATTTCACTAAGCCGCCATTTTGTATTGCCACATTCGATTTTTACCAAAATGTTATCAGGTCATACCCATTTGACCCCTTAATTTTTGACCAAAATTTAAAGTCAATCGGGTAAGTAGTTTTTTAGCTATGCCGCGAACACACAGACCGACGGAATTGAGAAAACATGTTTTTCTGCATCTAGGGACCCTGAAACGTAAAGATCTGAAAAAATCTCGGAGGGTGATTTTTTCAGGATTACAATGCTTCCCTTTTACGAGGGAAATAAAAACACTATTTTATTTGTACCTACTTATTCGGGCGCAGAGATTTGTGCTATGATGATATTCCCGTGTGGTATTTTTACTAAAAAGAACGACAAAATATTATTTGTATCACTGTCAATGCGTACGAAAAACCGAAACCGTAATTACAGCGAAGTAATTTTCTTAAGTTTTTCTTTTTGCCGTCATGAAAGAGTAGTGTACCGTGTGGTTGATTTGTCGTTGGAGTGCATGTAGTTTTTTTAATGTATAAATGGTGAAAAATTAAAAAATTTTAAGTGTTTTTAATTTGATATATTTAAATAGTTATTCGAAAGCATTGGTATTATAATTTTAAAATATTTAAGATTTAATACAACGACCTAATATAACTAGCGTTCAAAATGGATATTTGTGCAGCATTAAGACAGTAAAATTACAATGTTTCCGCTTTTTCAAAAAAAAAAAAAACTGTACCGCTAAAGACAAGACTTTTTTGCTCTAAAACACTTGTTCTTTTACCTGACACGATACCTGCAGACATTTCTTCTTCACCTGTATATTATATTTAAAGTTATTACTAAATAGCTATCTATGCATATACAAAAATCTGTTCGTGGAGGAATTCGTTACAAGGGAAGTTCAGGGTAAAGGCCCATTTAATTACCGATTTTTTTGGTTATTGCTCGACCAACCCCATCCAATACTCTACAATGTGCCTCGCAGATGTGGATGTCTGACTTAAGACGAATATAATAAGCACCAATTATGAATTTATTTTTGGAAGTTTCAATTAATACAAAAAGATGTTCTAGTCTGTCATTGCCAACTTTTATTAGCTGCGATTTTAAACATTTTCTAACTTTATTAAAACATCCCCACTTTTTTGCATATGACTAATGGTTGAACTTCTATCGAGTTAAAATCCGAACAATTAAATTAACCAAGAACCTTGAACCACACAGGATAGTTACATTGGCGATTAATTTCCGTCAGTTTAGCGAGAGCGGAGCCTTGCTGCAGTGACGTCGCCTGGCCCGCTCGAAACAAGTTTCATGCGTAATTTCTATAGGAGGATAATATGGTTTAGCCTTTTGATGCTGTTATTTTGATTTTAATGCAATAAATTACGAAAATTTTAAATTAAACTAATAGATCAACATTACGATATGAATTTCGGTCAATAAGCAATGATCAATTGTTAATCAAAATGGTTCAGAAATTCATATTCAGACATAAAAATAAATGATTAGGAAATAATTTAAACATTATGTCAAGACAAAAATATATTATTATTTATGCCTTCTTAATTCATGAAATTTTGTTATATTGTATACTTTTATGACAGGATGCCCCAAATCGTTACATAGAAATAAGCACTTTTCCGTAATTCAGGAAGTAAAAAGCATGATTTTACGATTTTTTAATAATTGTTATTATTGTCATACATATTTTTTTCAAAATTAAAAAATAATGAAATTTAGAGATTACAAAAAAATACCTACTTTTTGCAACGAAAATGGAAACAAAAAACCCAATAACTACAGAGGCTTCTGATACCTAAGTATAAATAACTTTATTATTAATTAACAAGGTTGAGATTAGCATTAATACTAAAAAAGCTACAATCCAGAGCAAAAATTAAAATTAAAAGTACCTGCAATATGGTAAAAAAAACACAACTTGCCTAAAAAATTAATAAAAAAATTATAAAAAATCCAAATATATCTATAACTAACATTTTTCTACTGCACCGGTGTACACACTGTTTCTTCATAATAATTAACTTTGGAAATCTATAAAAAGTTACACCTGGCAAGTGATTTTTGTAACTATTTTTGCAGTTATATACAGCACACATATTCCCAGACATTGTTTTTTGTTATGTAGACTTCTGCACAAGTAAATATATCATTATAAAAGAAGTTTTAATTATTTCCTTGGCTAATTACGTTTCACTATGCACGAACAACATTTTTCAAACTTTTGTGACCTATTACCACTTGCAAAAACTAAAGAATATTGAAAAAACAATGCTTAAAAGGCAAATTTCTATTACAGAGCAATGTAACTAATACTAAATCTTTAGACTGAGAAGGCCGGGGTACGTCACTCACCCGGTCATTAACCTTTGCGGTCGGCGAGAAACCGCGTTACGCTTACGAGAAGTAACTATCCTGTGTGGTTTATGATTGTTTTAAATTAACTATTGACATCATCTGAAAGCCACGTTTGAATAAATCAAATTACATCATAACTACACAAATTTATAGGATGGGCCAAATCAACAAGCTTTGACTTGATGCCACCCACATTTATAAAATAACAGTTTAACCTTGCTTATTGGTTGCATGGTTGAATAAAACACGGAATGGTAACGAATAGATAAGTTCGTCTCACTGGAGGAAATACGGTTGTTTTACGTTTTACACTTTACCAAGTTTGTACAGGTCAATAAAACTTTTATTTTACTTGACCTCGTTTTTTCGCCTATCTTACAATTCCCTAAAAATAGAAGTTTTAAGCCTCCCTGTTGTTGTGACGTCATACCATCAGCACCTGTAACTTTAGTGATTTCTAACAATGACCGTCTGCCGTATGAGAAAATTGGACGATGACCTTCCATCTCAAGATGTTGTTTATTTTTACAAATATAAGTTTTTAACATCGTTTTCCTTGAAACACGACGAATACTGTTTTCTCTTTACTTTATTATTGCATTCATTAAATTCTGCAGAAGCGAGGCCTGAACAGCCCTTGTGACACCGACCAAAGCTCTGAAAGCACTCAATTTTACACAAGCAAATAACACAAACATCACTATTACCCGCCATATTTTACATGTTAATATGGGATGGAAATGTTAGGAAGTCTTCAAGTTGCTCAACAGATCTTTAAATTGCCCGAATTTAACCTAATTCGCACCTCGTATAGTGTGCACGATACTATTGACGAGGCTCGCATATAGAACAATATGTACAGTTAAGAAAAAGCTTTTCGCCAGATCTATGAACTTTAAGCGTTCATTCAGCATGCAATTTGTGAAACTAGTTGTTCTAGGGCCCGCAACAACACTCAATGATCACAGATTTTAATTTAAAGGAAAACAGAGGTTTGCAACTATTTTAACGTTTTGTAACTAAATTATTTAAGTGTTATAAGTTTATTACATTTATATAGCAATTTAATTTCGTGTTATTTCTACTTCCTTCTTGTTGTACGATATTTGGTTGACATGTTATACACTAAAAAAAGTTGCCCTACCTCAAAAATATTGCTCGCCCTAGGTTAGACTTCTAGCTACGTCCCTGCCACGCACAAGCTGCTACTGATTCTTTGTACAAAAATTAAATGTTTGATATATAGAGAAAATAGATATTTTTAGTTCAAATATATATTTTATATTTCGGAAAAGTATTATTCAGTTATTAACAATAATTTCCCCACGAACTCAATACCAAATACCGTCGGCTTTCCGAAATCATGCATCGAACTTGGGCTCGGACAATAAACAGGTATACTAAAAAATCCCTACGTTTTTAATTTTTTTTAATCAATCACATATTCCCGAGAAACAACATTGTTTACAGTAAGGAACTAATTAAAAATTAATATAAAAATGTATACACATATAAATTACGAATAAATTAAAAACTGTAAATATTAAAGGGAACTAATTAATAACTAATATAAAACACAAAAACGTATAAACATTATTATAAATTACAAATAAATTAAAAACTGTAAACATTAAAAAATATATCAAACGTGAAGGTATTAATTCCGCAAAAAATATTTCTTTAAGTGTTTTTGAAAGTATCAATTTTGTTAATATTTTTTAATCGTTTTGGTAAATTATTGTAATAATTAACCCAACTTTGTAATATACATTGTTTGCCAAAATTACTTTTAAATTTTATGGTGGAGAAATAATCAGTTTGTCTTGTATTATGGCTATTAATGTTACTGTTTCTAATAAAATTTAAATTTGTATTTTTTATATTTTTTGCTGATAAATGAATAAAAATACATAATTTAGTTTCATACATCATAGAAATGTTTAAAAGATTTTTAGGCTTATTTTACACAAGCAAATAACACAAACATCACTATTACCCGCCATATTTTGCATGTTAATATGGGATGGAAATGTTAGGAAGTCTTCAAGTTGCTCAACAGATCTTTAAATTGCCCGAATTTAACCTAATTCGTATCTCGTTAATGGTGGGCTCCAGGTATAGTAAACATTTATACATTTTATTGACTTATTTTGTAATTTTTCTACTGGTTTTATTGTTTTTTTACATGCAGCTTCCCACACTGATATTAGATACTGTAATTTTGAAAAAATAGAAACAAAATATATATACTTTAACAAATTAAGAGAAATATAGTTACGAATTTTAAACAAAATTTCTATTTCTGGAGAAATTTCTACTCTTAAATATTCTATATATGACTTCCAAGCTAAATTTTGATCTATATACAAGCCTAAAAATTTAATATACTTTGAATAATTAATTTGATTATTAGAAAGAAATATTGGCGGAATATGAATTTATATGTATTTTGAATAATATTCGATATGTACATAACAGAGGATTTCTGAAAGTTTAAAGTTAATTTTTGTGCCTGTAACCAATTAGTAATTAAATTTAGGTCTTTGTTAGTAATAACACTTATTTTTGCAAAATTATCTGAAGTACAATTTTACTTAAAGGTAACTCGAAAACTCCATGGCATAGAATACAGCTTTTCACATAAAAACTTTAAAGTGTCGACTTTATCCACAGAGTCTATGTCTGTTCATAAACATTCTACCTCTCTTGAAACAATGCTGCAAGAAAAGTCATATTCCACAATTAGTGTAGAACGGAAGCTTTCATTGCTTTGGTCAATTAAGAAATCATGGTTCTTGGCATTAGACCGTGTCAAATTGGAATTACTATCCGACGTTTCGCCTTCGATTGCACGAGGCATCCTCAGGGATCTTCACTCCACTAGATCTGAACATTGAATGAGCTCGGTGAGATTCAGGCGGACTTTTCTATCCGACTGGTGCTCGCCGAACCGTGACCTTGTATTAAGATTTCAGTTTTTTCTCCCACAGCGTGGTACCCGGAATCGTAAATTGTTTTGCTTACCCATAAACACCCGGGTGACCACTAAAGTCATACCAAAAGTCACCTCCCTATCTGCAATTACTTCGAAATGATGTTGAGAATGTCATGTTTTCGAGCGAAATTTTGTCAGCGTTTCCAACCAATACATATTATAACAAGTCAATTAAGAAAAAGACTTAGGTGAAATTTCAAGTTGCCTACCGTGTACAGTAGGAAATTTTCTGCACTTTTGCGGGTCCTTATTTTTAAAGATAGAGGGTTGCAGTTTTCGAGACAGTATGCTACTTATTTGTGAAATTAAATATGGCTCCAGCAGAATTTTCATAACACTTAGTTTTTGAGATACAGGGTGTTTTTGAAAACGTTGCATTTTCAGACACTCCTCGTATCCCAGCTATCTGAAAACGTATCAAAAAGTTTTAGTGCGGCTTTTAGAATAAGTAGGTATACGGGGTCAGGTCAAAACGTTATCGGAGTTTTTTTTAAATGGGACACCCTGTATATTATTCTTTATATTTATAAGGAATAATGTGGGCTTTCCAAAACATATACATGTGTGCATTTATTTTGAAAAACAAGCTCAAAATTCATATAAGTAATTATTATACTAAATACTTTCAAACTTAATTCAAAAGATCTTTTTTAATTCTTAACTCTTAATTATTTATTACAGAATTTTAACTTAATTATGATAAAATTATTGAATTATACTCAAAACAAAAGAAAAACGAAATTTTGAAAAAACAAAGAGTTTTCAAAGGTGGTTTTCAAAATGACGGCCATTTTCCCGTATGCAAAATTGGCACGTTTTCGTTATTCTTCTAACAGCGTTCAAAAGAATCATAGACCTTCTTTGCAAATTTCGGAAAGCTAAATCTATTCTCTCTATTATATCTATATATAAAGGACTCAAGGACTTCTAGGTACCGACGCGCTGTGAGAAAAAATTTCTATAGACTATGCGTCTTCCAAAAACGAAACACGAGATCCCAACATCAAAGCGTTCTTTTATTTTTTTAAATTTAATTAAAAAAAAACAAATTAAATGGTGCCTGAAAATTCCCGTACTTGAAAAGTAAGATTCATCGGACCAGATAACCAGTCTGCTAAAAGATTCGTCAGGATGGATTTGCAATATTCGCCGCTTGGCATGGCCGAGGTGTAAATTATAGTTTTGAAAAATTCTGTGAGCATCTCTATTTGCTAGAAGATGAAGCCGTCGCTTTTACATAACCCAATATGTTTTTTCCCTCTCTATCTTGTTAGGTGTATGCTTTAGGACGGGGCTGGATAAATGATCCGTACTCTACTAAATTTGATTTAAGGCAGGCAAATATGACTGGGAAAGGTAGCCTTCTCGCTGGGTATATAATATGAACAAAAAGGACCCCTAAGATATTATCCTAACCATAGCGCTCAAAATACGTTACCTTTGTAAATATAATTCCGAAGCTTCTTGTGGATTTTCATTAGATTGTATGAAACAAACCAATATTTCAAACATTATCATAATTAAGAAATCATGGTTCTTGGGATTAGACCGTGTCAAATTGGAATTACTATTCGACGTTTCGCCTTCGATTGCACGAGGCATCTTCAGGGATCTTTACTCCACCAGATCTGAACACTGAATGAGCTCGAAGAGATTCAAGCGGGCTTTTATACCCGACTTGTGCTCGCCGAACCGTGACCCTGTGTTAAGATCGGTTTCCACGTGTGATGTAGACCGTAACCCGTGTCTCTATTGAATTTTGTTAAGTTTAAATATTTCAATAGATTCTCTAACTTTTCGTTTATAAAAACCTGGAACCGATGCTAGAACCTTGGTTTCCTTTACATTTATGAAATGGCCAGTGTTATGCTGGTGTTCAGCTACAGCAGATTGAACAATTTGTTTCTTTTTAATACATCGTTCATGTTCCTTAAGTCTAGTTGATATTGAGCGTCCTGTTTCTCCCACATACACTTCTCCACAGGAGCAAAGAATTTTATATACTCCTTCTGTTTGGAAAAGTACAAGATCTTTCGGGGATCGCAGGTATTGTCCAATCTTCTTATGTGTATTGAAAATTGTACGTATGTTGGACCGCCGAAGTAATCGTCCTATTTTGTCTGTAGTGCCATGTATGTAGGGAAGAACAACACTACCTAATGGTGACCCTTTATCATTTTCCTTTGGCGGAGTTGGTTTACTATATCTTTTAATTGAACGCGCAATATCTTCAGTGCAATAAAAGTTAGAGAATTAAAGTTAAAGAATCTTGATCAGAAATCGAAATAGCTCCGAATACTAGTGAGTTAATAACCGATTTCTTTTGTGCTGGATGGTGATGAGAATTTGCATTTAAGTATCTATTTGTATGCGTCGGTTTTCTATACACAGAATGTCCTAATGTCCCATTTTCCTTCCTTTGAACACATACATCTAGAAAGGGAATTGTTCCATTAGATTCAATTTCCATCGTGAACTTGATATTGTGATGTTGCTGATTAAAGTGGTCCAGAAATATGAGGAGATTATCCTGTCCATGAGGCCAGACAACAAAAGTATCATCTACATATCCAAACCAGTGCTTCGGTTTTAGTGGAGGGGATGTTAGAGCAATATCCTCAAAGGCTTCCATAAAGATATTCGCTACCACAGGTGATAGAGGAGATCCCATAGCTGCCCCTGAAGTTGGCTCATAAAAAGTTCCTTGAAAAATAAAATAAGTAGATGTAAGATAAGCTTCCACTAGGTCTATTAAGTTCTTATTAAGATTGTTATTATATGTCTGATATAATGGAAATTGAGTCGTTGACAGGAACATTTGTGTAAAGTGATTCTACCTCGAAACTGACCAAAATATCTTCGGGATCCAACTGGATTGTATAAAAGAATCTGTTTTTCCAGTAAAAAAAAATTACTTTTCGCCTTTTTGATAAGTTATCAGATAGCTGGAATACGAGGGGTGCCTGAAAATGCAACATTTTCAAAAACGCCCTGTATCTCAAAAACCAATAGGCCTATGAAAATTCTGCTGCCGCCATCTTTAATTTTACAAGAAAGTAGCACACGCGAAATCCACAACCCTGTACTATTACCGTAATATTAAACAAAATGTTTATCATTGTGACTAACTGCCATACCTATTAACAACATCGCTCGATCCAATAAGCAGTGGTTTCTCAACTCTGTGGTGATCGTTGAAATATGACGTATGATATAGTTGTAAAAATACAAAGCTTGGATTCACTCCACTTTTAGGTAACTCTTTAGTTCGGGTAGGATGCCGCACGGGTTCAGACCTGAAAAAGAATTAGAAGTAAGTAAATAAAGACTTAAGTTTATTATTAGAAGTATTTCATCAGTTTTTTTAAACTGTGGAATATTTGATCAACGGTAAAAGTTATGTTACGAGTGGGGACCGAAGCCACACCTCTAGATCTCTAGCCCATTGCTCTAAGCAATTGCGCTATCAGACCAGTGAGAAGCAATTTGTTAGTTAGAACTTGTACTTATTCAAACCCACCAGTATCATAACCATTGTTGATCCTGTGAAATATTGTAACCTTATGACGCGGCGTTCCAAACTGGACGTCAAATTTTATTAGGTCCCGCCCATAATAGCAAATTTATAATTTTTACATTATGCCCGTATAAGTCAAATTTTTAATAGAAGTATTTTAGCAGTTTTTTAAACTGTAAAATATTTTTTTTTACAAAAATTTGAACAACAGTAAAAGTTATGGTACGAGCTGTATCGAATCCGCACCTCTAGATCTTTAACCAATTTCTCCAACTGATTGCGCTATCATACCACTGATTAGCAATTCCTTCTTCTTCTCCCAGTGTCGTACCCGTATTCGGGCGTTAGCGATGGTCAGTGAGTGCCTTGAAACCTATCTTATATCAAGATCTATCTGGTTTCTTGAATCCACTATACTAGACCATTATACTAAGAAGTGTGTTCTACGTACTGGTTTCCCGTTGCCGTCTACGCAGTTGTATCGTGTAGTGTATGTGTTGAGTAAAAGGCCTTGTTACTGTTCGCAGTCGACCCCAAGTCTACAAGTCGTTATTTTATTATCCGTATGACTAAAGGCAAATAGGAACGTACCGGATCAGGCATATCGAGCACTCTTTATTATATTGAAAAGTGCCGGCTACGCCAAGTCTCGAATCCGCGCCTTCCATGGAAGGCCAGCTCTCTTACCACTGAGCTACCGAGGTGTTAGCAATTCGTTACGTAACTTTTACTGATGGTCAAATATTTTAGTTTAAAGAATTGATAAAATACTTGCCGCGAGACGAGGCAAAATTTGTACTCTCGTCTCGTCGATTCGAGCTTCTCGTCTCGTCTCGACTTTTAGAAGAAACCCTCACCTTATAGATATATATACATATGTCTTTCCATTTCTGTCAAAGAATATTATTGCATCAATAAGATTCTTGGGATTTATTTTACTAAAACATTGCATTGCAAAAATTTAATATATTTTAGATTGTTTCTAAAACATCACTCTTTTTTAGAAAATTGAATGTCTTTTCTTTTATTTTATATTTCTTATTTTAATTTTAATAATAAGCATAATAATACCAATTTTTTAACTACATGATGTACAGGCGCACGATAAATAATTATCACTTAATTTTTGGTTCATTAATGTTTCTGTGTATAATCTCAAAAAAGAACAAAAATAAATATATAAATGGAATTGCTTGAATGTTTAATAAAATAATACTCCATCAAATGTTAATAGTTTTTCACAGCTGTGTTTGATACCCCTTCTGTACACTTAATGGTCTAAAATTTTCTTGATATAATGCTAGAATTGTTTGTTTTTAATTTCCTTCTCTTGAGCAGAAATTCAGAAAATAGTAGGTTCTTAAAATGGAGTTGCGTCTAAAAATTACCATAACTCTTTTGCCAACTTAAGATTCATTTTATAATTAAAAATAAAAAAAACAATTTTAAGAAATTTAGGTAATCAACTATTTAAAATATTAAAATACTTCTGAAAAATTATAAAAAAAAATCTAGCACCGATCGAAGAGATTTCTGATGTTCGACAATATTAATACCAATTCTATTCTAATTTAACTAGCCCGATAATCGTAATTTATGTCACCAAGAGCACTAAGAAGTTCGGAAATTTTGAACCGCAATCACAGAATGAAAAAAAAATATCTTAATGCATGAGTCACATGTAGTATTTTGTCTACGATCATGATATTTTAACAAAAAAAAATTGTAACTTGCGATAATTTTTATCCATGATACGATCGCCACCGCCAGCGCCACACGGTGGTTGTTTTTAATACGGAAGCATGACAATAAATCAAAAGTATAAAACTAAGCTAGATACTTCTTACTTTTCCAATAGTTTTGTCTACGAACGCATTTCTCTTGTAACAAGTTAAAATAGTTCCGCATAACCTATTACATATTAACATTGAATCGGTTAAGGTGCCCTGGGTCATGATATTTACAACTCGTCAAATATAGGAAGAGATATGATGAATTCACCGTCTGCGTAAAGAATAGATGGAGAGCGCACTAGGAGGAAAAAGAGAGGAAATTGACGCCCAGCGTGGTGAGGCTCGCTTTCGTTGACGGTACACTCAGCAGCAAATGACGTACGATTTGTTGAGATGGAATCCCTGCAAACAATTTATATTTTATATACATAGGTATTATCTTTTTTGTTATACATATTTTGTTCCGTTTAACAACAACTATAGTAGGTATTCTAAAAATGAATAAATCAACTTGCTAAATATATATATATATATATATATATATATATATATATATATATATATATATATATATATATATATATATATATATATATATATATATATATATATATATATATATATATATATATATATATATATATATATATATATATATATGTATATATATAAATACATATATATATATATATATATATATATATATATATATATATATATATATATATATATATATATATATATATATATATATATATATATAATAGCAGAAATATATAATTTCTGCAGGTGCAAAACGGCCTAAAAGAAGAATTGCTTTCGATTATGTCACAGGGTACCCTCCTGCGATCATGATTTCTGGGCCTCTACCCTCATCAGGCAGGCTTGTACCCAGGGAGATCTGAAATAACAGATTGCTCGATATGATAAAATCGAAAACAAAACGTGTATCATACTGAAACAGTACTACAAGTTAAATGTAACATTTAGCACTACCTATCGGGGCTCCGGTGATTTCCGGCTGCAAACCCGTAGGTAATTTAAAAAGCAATCCCCCTGGTCTCATGTATATTTTAAATTCTAGTCAACAATGATTATCACCCCACTGTTGGTACTAGGATGTAATCATATTAAATCTTCAGAAAAGTGAAATATACCTAGGTCTTCTGTTAGGAGGACTCATGACAGAGATTGTATGCACTCTATCCCGCCTTGTTTGTGACTGATTGGGATCCAGTGAAGCTAGTCTTTCCGTACTTCCACTGTTTTTGCGCTCCTTTGCTCTTTCTCTTGCTTGAGTTAGATGACTATTTCTGTCGAGTACCACAGAAGATGAGGAACTTTTTTGGAGTTCTTGACCACCTAGAATAGAAAAGCACAGTGTATAGTCGTAAAATATATAAACTTCCGAAAATTCGCAGAAGACCTTGCGAAGTTTTGATCCAGCAAATAACTTTATTGCGCTACTATTTAAATGCAATGAAAAGCGATTTATTTTTGTTTGGATCCACACCCGACGGCTAGTCCATCTTCGGTAATTATATAAGCATCAATTCCTGTATTTCTGTTATTTCAACCAACGTATCTGGTCTCTTCTTAAAATATTTTTTCGTTTTGATATGGTCCGGTATGTCTATACTGTGGCATAAATAATTGCGAGCACTTTACAGTTGGAGGTCCTGCTACAAGTTCGGGTTTTTACATTATCGGTCCAACTGAGTGAAGGAAGCTCTCTGTTTCTGAACGCATCTCTTTCCTGGGTCGCCAGTCCAAAATTATCTTAGTCCATATTTCTTTAGACTTTTTACATACGTACAAAGGCCATTCTCACTTTAAATACATCACTTGTTGCATGGTATTAGGTACAAAATTGTTTATTTGAAACGTGATTCTTAACAATCCTGTGATCCACTAGAACCCTATTCACTGACACTGACTTGCCTGTCAAGACACAAGACTTTCCTGTTTAAGCATGGGGGAATATAATAGATTTACAAACTTGAATTTTGTTTCCCGAAAGTCTCCCACGTCAGTCAGTCTCGATTTGAAAAACGTTGTTGCCTTCCATTATGTTTGTCAAGAATTGCATTTTAGATGTGTTCTTGAAATTAAGTTTTGTGTCAACAAGTTGTTAGTCCAGCAGTATTTTAGCATTAACGAAGTTATCTGACATCAACATTCTTAACAGTGAACCGAAAATAGATGACAACTAGGAGTTTTGCCGTTTACATTTATACCGAGGTCCTCTATTAGTAAAAAAAATTTAAAGAATGTACCACATTATCCGAAACCATGCTGCTCTCTTTATTCGCTTTTTCATAAAGTCTAACATTTGCCGCTAAATGTTCATATATTTGTTATAGTATGTCACAGAATATTTGGCCCAATTAACATCAGAAAGTGCTCTAAACATGTCAATAGGTCTAAAGTTTTTCATGTCTGCAATGTTTCTCTATTTAAGTCCCTATGTAGTGTTGATTCTCAAAATATTTATTAAATTTTTCTTTTTCGCCTACATAACAACACATTCTCCCGGTGGCTTATTTTTTATTTTTGCAACATCCTCTTTACATTTTCTCTGTAATAAGCAGCCATTTCGTGATAGTTTAAAAATAGGTTTTACTAATTTAATAAATTTTACAAAATCCTGGATACTAATATTCTGTCAAAAGATTTTTGTTATTGTTAAGGGATATAAATCCAAATATTTTTCGTACATATGTATCAAAAAGTCACAATACACTGCAAGTCGTTCTTTTGATTTTTCGGGCTGGAACATTTTTCAAAGTCGCTACTTAGAACTTTCTGGTCAGCAACTTGAGCAAGCACTTACCTATGAGTAGTTTATTGACTATGATTTGTTTTCTGATCGCAGCGGTAGTAATATTCTTTGAATGCTTCTTCCGCAAACATTGTAAAAATGTTAGAAAGGAGATTGTTTTACTTTGTTTTTATTTTGATACTATTATCGGAAATACAGGCTCAATATGTGAAGAAGTATCATGATTTTCATTTTAAGACTTAAAACATCTTTTTATTATTTTGTATTATAATTAATAAGAATTGTATTTTTTAATATCATTATGGTTCTTAAGTACCCAACTGTAATTCAATGGGTAAACGTAAACAAAACCATATTAGAACCAATTTCGATTGATAAAGTCGCCCAGTTTTATATTGTTACTTATTAATGGGTGGGAGCGTCTCTTCTTGATTTGGTCTGAGGATATAACCACCTCCTTTAGGCGATTAGAGATGTTTAAAAATAGTACACCAAGGAGTCCTTTGCCGTAAAATTAATTATTCCCCGGTATTACTTCTGGAAAAACTATTTAATTGCCTAACATCCCATTTTCTGAAATATAATATGGGAGCGCCTCCTCCTCCTCCTCTTCCTCTCTCTCATGTCCCTCATTCTTAACTTCCTCCCCTTTTATTCTCATTCGCATCATATTTTTAATTTTTTCTCTTTGTTCTCCCACATTTGATTTTGCATTCTTAAGTCTTATAAATAGGTGCATCATGATCATTTTAGTATGCCGAGGCACATTTACTAAGCTGTGCTCGAGTTGCGTAAAAAGTTATTTTTGAATTTTTCCACCAATTTTGTATAAAACAAAAAGAAAAAATGTGTCAAGTAATAAGTGAATTATGTGTAATCGCGAAAAATTAACTACAACTATCAGACAGTTAAAAGTTAAATATCTCAATTTCTTTGAAGTGATTTCGAAAGATGAATACACCAAGCTGTTTTATCCACTGAAACGAGATTATTTGGAAGCAATTGACTGTTGTGATGATTATTTAGAAGGAATTATAAGCCTTACTACGTTTTTCAATACATTTGGGAAATCATACTTTGTAGGAGAATTAAGCCACCTAATAGAATTTATAGGAGAAGATTGCCAATTTATACCTGCTATTATTGCAACCCAAAAGAGGTTTCAATTATACGAAGATAAAAAACAGGTATTATCAAAGAAAGTTAATCCTATTCGCAAGAGACGTCCCCCTACATATTTAAAATATTATGTTAAATAAATGAAATGGCTGAGTTGCTGATTGCAGTTAAATTATTAGAGGAGAAATTTAGTAATCTTTCAAAAACCTATTTCTCATATTGTATGGCAAGTGGTCCGGAGTGGATAGACTTTTATTGTAATCAATCTGAGGAATTCGTAAAGGCTGCCCTCTGTTGCAACAAATACATTGAAACATTAAATTTTTTTCAACTTATTCAAGATCTAAAAGATATTGGCTTTGGTTACTATTTAAAAGACTTGAAGCAATTTATTGACGAGGATACTATTCTTCAAGAAATTGAAAAGGAAGAATAAATTTAATAATATTTACAATGGAGCAAATGGTTACTGAAATGTATGAAGAGTTTATTATATCTGCTGCATACTTCCAATATTTATCAATTGTAGGCGAAGAAGACGCAGAAGCACAAGATTTGTCAGCATATGTTAATAATATAGATCGAATGGAACAATGTAAATTAGCCGCTAAATTTTGTAATGATTATTTAAAATATAAAAATGAGTATGAACTTTTAAATGAATTTAGAAAATTAGATTTAAGGTATCATATTAATTGTATTCAATCATGGTTGGTTAATGCAAAATAAAAAGGTAATTAAGTTTTTTATATTTTTATTCATTCATAAAACAATTGTCATATAAAAATAACACATTTGTCAAAGCACACATACAAGGTGATTTTGAATGATAGAAGCATTTTGGTTCCATTAGCTTTAGCGCTGGTTGTTCATCTATTTCAATCACAGGCTTTTTAGAATATTTCTGTATAAAATCCTTTTTTTCGCTTCCTTTTACAAAAACAAAATCTGCTTTCTTCGTAAGTGTTTCAATTATTTTTGGGAAATGATGTAATGGAGTAAATCCATTATTCCAATGTATACAATGATAATTTTTCGTTAACCATACCGCCTGCTTGTGACAATCAGGTGAAAGAAACTCCATTGGAAAAGGCCTTTTAAAAATGTAATGAGTCATTTCATAACCATCAAAAGCTGCAAGCTCTTTCGGTATAAATTTATTTTTTTCATCCTTGAATCCTTGAATATCTATAACCAATCTCATATTTTCAAAGCAGCAAATTTTTTAATGAGACTTTTTTTACTTGAATAATTTGCAATTTCTTCTTTCAGTTGATTAATTTTAAAAATAAATTTTTCAATTTGTAGTTGTAGTTTTGATGTCATGACTAAAACTAAAAGCTTTTGAAAATTTCTTTAAATTAAATCGAAATATGAAAATAGTGGGGATAAAGTTTATAATTGTTTCACAATTTTAGTAAGAGGGTTGTAGCTAAATAATTTGTCATGTAAAATAAGACAATAAGCAGAAGTATCTTTTTTAATTGCATTGTGTGTCTCAAATTCAATTCTCATTACTACGGATCCCGTTTGAATTGTTTCTTTTTGATGGGAGCAATCAATATGTGTAATAGGACTAATGTTTTTGAATTGTTCAGGATTAAAAATGGGTTCATTTGGAACACCATAGTAAGACTGTCTAAAGTTGGCAAACATTTCGTATAAAGCAGAAAATTTGTTTTCTTCGAAATTTAAGTACAAATCGTGATAAGGATATCTTTCAGAATTTAAATATACTCTAATATTTGACAAGGTAATATTGTCAAATTTACTCATATCTTTAACAATTTTCCCTTTTCTGTTTTCTTGAAAGCCAATCACAACATGACGAGGAGCTTCTAGTTTACTAGTTGTTTTTACCGGCCATGTGTGACGGGTTGTTTCGGTTAGAGAAGAATATTCAACAAGTTCCCAACTCCTGAATCCTATCAATATATCTTTATTTGATTCTAATATTTTTGATAGAGCAAGTTGTTGTGGCATATCAACTAAAATGTGAGGAACTTTCCAATAAATTTTATCGAAAGTAACCAATGGAGTGTCAGGAGCAGTAACAAGGTGTGCCGGATCTTCTTTGAAAATAACACCATCTAAATCATCAGTTGATCTAATAAGAACCAATTCCTGTTTCATATTCATAATAATTTTTCTGTAATCTTCAAAAAATCCTAAAAGCATTTTTAGTGGTATGGATACGGAGAATTTTCCATCATTATCAACTAAAATTGTATCACCTTCTTTCCGATGTGGAAACCAACCTGCATTTTCCAGTTTTAAACTTTCGTTGGTATTGTGAGAAAGGTAGCTTTTTAAGGTTGATGCTAATCCAACATTTCTTATTGAATCTATAGTAATTCCGTTTAGTTCATAGCGGATTTCTCTGAACAAAAAGGCTATACCATTGTTAATAAATAGCAATTCTTTCTTATATTTACCTTCTGTATTAGTTAATTTTCCTTCGATATAAAGTAAACTATCTGATGGTAGAGTGTAAGCATCGAGTTCTTGAATTGGGATCCTTATTTCATCATTGTAATCGAATTTTGAAGAAATATATGGTTGATATGTGTGAAGCTCAGAACTGACGATGGAATTGTCTACATAAAGCTTTTCGTTTACGTTTAATATGTTCATTATTTTAAAACAGTGAAACCCAAGGATGTGAGAAATTTACGATTATCTCGTCTTAACTTGTTGGTGTTGGATTTGATACTGAACTGTTGTTTAGGCTTTTTCTTTTTATAAGTTTTTACTTTGTTGATAGTGGTAGGGGCAAGTCTCATCCCAAGGGCTCTATTATATCTAACAACCATTTTATATTTCACTTGTTTGTAAATGCAACCTTACTGTTATAGTTTCTCCTCTAAAACTGATAAGTTCTCCGTCTTGATCAACTATTTTAACTGTTATATTGTTAATTGCTTTGACGCTAACTGGAAAATACAAAATGGGCAAAGGAGATTCAACTATTTTATACCCTGGAGCTACAGTTGGATAAAACTGGTGAATAATATGAACAGGTTTACCATTATTGTAAGAACCGACACAAATATTACAGTCAATACAAATAGCATTCACCTTAGTTATTTTTGCAACATTATCTGATTCTTCCTCTTTCATAGCTTCTAGTATCCTGCTATTAAAACCCAACATTTTTCCTATCGAATCTTCCTTGGTAAAATCAATTATTCTACTACACATTAAAAAAGTTTTTAGAGTATTAACATTTGCTTTTAAAAGAAAAAAAATTTTTTCATTCGGAAATAAATCTTCTATACTTTCTCTTATGTATGTTTCTATATCTGTAATGTCATAAGTTCCGTCGGGAATAACAATTACTTTATTATCTATATAAAATTTATTATATCCTTCTTTTATATTGGGGATAGTCATAAACGTTTCAAAATCAGCTAAACCCAGGTAATATTGTTTTTCATCCTCTAAATATATGGGCGGATTAAAATCAGCAGACAAAACAGAACTGTTTCCTGATATGGCAATTGTGGTAGACATTGCAGTTTATTTATGAATGAGATATTACAATAAATAATGAGTTTATATATTTTTTTGCAAAAATTTTAGGGATAGTTGACCACAGTTATATGAATTAAATTTTTGTTTATTTTCATAAGTATAAAATACATCCACTTTGCCATTCGAATTAAAATATTTGAGAAGTTCTAAAGGTGGTTTTAAATTTCCATAACTATCAAAATATATTACATTTTTGTTATTTTTAATATAAGCAGTCCAATGAGATCCTTTATTTTGTTTTTTATCCAAATTTACAATACCACATTCTTTCAGATTAATTTTTTTTGGAAGTTCATCGAGCATAAAAACACCTCTAAAGCCAGTTATTTTTAACAGCTTTACATATTTAATAATATCATTGTTCGTAAGTGCTCTTTTTGGAAAACTTATTTTGAGTTTTTTTTTTGTCTGATTGCTTTCATTTTGACGGATCCTCCTTTATAAGGTCTAATAAATAGTCCCTTTCCTTTATATGGTCTAATATATAATCCTTTACCTTCTTTAGAAGCATTTTCCATTGCAATATTATGTCTATGTATTTCTTCTAGTTGCTGTTTAGCTGCTTTAGCATCATTTACTGCCTTAGCAATTCCTGCCGCGCCTCCACCTAGTGCACCCAGGGCGCCAAGAATGGGAAACAAAAGAGGTAGAAATCCTCCAATTTTTTTGGGTGTTCGAATGATACGTTTTTTTCTCAATTTAAGTTTACCCCCTTTTGTATTTTTTAATCCCAAACCGAACTTTCTTTTACCCTTCATTATTCCTGCAACACTTAAAGCTGCAATTTTTTCACCAATAGAAGAATCTTTAGCTTTTACCCTATCCCAGGCTTTTTTTTCTAATATTTGGTCAGATATGTGTCTTTTTGATAAATCTTCAGTCTGAGAGTAAGATATATCATGTTCTTTGCAAGCGGAATCCAATGGATTTACACCAACGTCACCTCTAGTTAATCTTTTTTCCAAGTTGGTGCCGGGACCACAATAATTATATCCTGGTATATGAACTTCGAAAGGTAATTTACTAATTAATTTATTTACTAAACCAGAGCCTTTTCTATTACGTCTTTTAATAGTTTTTTTCAACTTATGACGACCCACAGTCATTGAAGTTCTTTTTATACTAAAAACACATTGACATTTTTCTGGTATAAATACTTTTACAGCTAAAAATATTTACTAGTGTGATTAAGAATGAGGATTGAAAAACAAAAATTCTCATTACCAGTAAATAATCATGACGAAAAAATTTTAAGTAAACAGTTGAGAAAACATGGTGACTTATTTTGCGGTGGTTCAAAAAGAGGGCTTATAGTTGGTTGCAGTGGTAGCGGTAAAACCAACGTTATGCTTACACTGCTCGAGCATCCTAATGGAATTAGGTTTGAAAATGTCTATGTTTATTCAAAGTCATTAGATCAACCAAAATATGAATATTTAAGGAAGTTGTTAAAGCCTATGAAAGAAATTGGATACTTTGAATATGATAGCGATGAGAACATTATTTCACCTCATGAGATAAAGCCAAATTCCGTTATCATTTTTGATGATATTCCTTGTCATAATCAATCTATTATTAGGGACTATTTCACGCATGGAAGGCATAGAAACACCGATTGTTTTTTTATTTTTCAAGGATATTCCTCAATCCTTAAACGTCTAATTCGAGAAAATGCAAACTTATTAATTTTATTTAAACAGGACTGTTTGAGTTTAAAACATATATATAATGACCACTGTATATTGGATATGACATTTGATCAGTTTAAAAATATTTGTGCTAACTGTTGGATGGATCCATATGGCTTTCTTGTAATTGACAAAGATTGTGAAGTAAATCACGGCAGATATAGGAGTAAATTCGATTCCTTTATATATTTATAAAAGTAAAAAATTTGCAGTTTTATTTCATTTAAAACTTGTACAGCATGGATAAACGTTTAGCTCGAGAATTAATAAAATCGAGACAAGCCGTGAAGCAGAAATATCAAAGCTTGAAATTAGCTACTTCTACTGCTCAGTCCGAATTAGAACAAACTTATAGACCAATAACACAACCACTTAAACAGCTAATTTCAAGTATTGGTAAATCCGAACCATTCGATTTAAAAGAAGAAAGAGTTTCAAAGTATGAAGAATTCAAAACACCTACAAAGCTTTATAAAACATCAACTCCGACGAAAAATATTCAGAAAACAGGAAAAACTCCGTTACTCCCTACAGAACTACCAACATTTTTAAATGACAGTAGTATCACTTCTTCCTCTCCTGTAGTACAACCATTGTCATCAACTGTTATAGCAGAAACTTCAGATCCTTCTAGTGACACAACAACAAATTTAAACTTGTCAGACATATTGGAACAAACTAGAAAAACAATTCAAACCTATGTTGGTACACCATCATATAAAGATTACTTAGCAGATTTTCATGAATTACCCAGATCATATATTGATGAGGGTGTGAAAGATACACAACATAAATTTGACCATTATTACGGAATAGTTCATGACCTCGAAACGGATAAGTTTTCTTTTGGTTTAACACAGATACCGGTAGAAATTATTGGAAAGGACATTAAAGTGGGAGGAATAACGTACACAGGCACGCCAGGTTTATACGAATTGCTTTTCAAAAAAGAACCGATAGGTTATAAGAAGGAAGATTTAGATAATTACATGAACATTCTAGCTAAAACAAATGTATATCGTAGGAATTTTGATTCAAATGAACAAGTTCAAGGAAATACATCACACAAATATGTTACAATAATAGGACCATATTTACAAAGAAAGGGGATTACAAAGACAAAAACCTTGCCAAGATTAGTTACAGCATTTAACAAACCACAACCTCCGTTTAGAACAACTAGAGCCAAATCTACAGGAAAGGGATTAATTTTGAAAACAAACAGATCAAATACAGACTATGTATACTGGAATAATGTAAACGAAATTGTTGATAGGCTACGTTTATTAATTTCATCAAGTGATGCGGGAAATAATGCTCATAGTAACGAGATTATCTCTATTATTGAAGAATTAAGAGAAGATAAAGTAATACTATAAATAACAGATATCAAATATAATCATATTTATTGTTTAATGAAAGCTCAACATGACAGTTGATAAATTTGGACGCCATATTTCAAAACAAAATCAAGAGAGAATAAGTGACATTAATAATTTAAAAAGGAGATTAGGTGAAAATGAAACAAATAATGAAATCTTTGCTAAAAAGCTTAAGGTTTTTGATGAAAATTTTTTAAAGTATGAAAACCAGATTAAAGTATGTTATACCTCAATTGAAAACGTTAATAAACAGTTGCTAACGCTAAATCAAATAAGTAAAGATTTGCAATTTTTAAATGAACATGTTAAAAAGGAAGACAAAAAATTAAGTGATGATATCAACAAAATTAATAAAATAATGGAAACAAATATAAGAGAAGTAATAATTGAAAAACACAAGGAAAAAATTAAACAATTAAGAACTTTTATAAAAAGGTTAGATGATGAAAAAAAAAGAAATCAAAATAGCATTCTTAACAGTAGAACAATTGACCAACTCACTTTGGAAGAAAATCAACAATATATTTCCTTGGAAAATATAATGTCCAGTGTAATTAAGAAATTAGAACAAGAATTAAATAAAACAGAGGAGGAATTAAAAAATAGTGATAGTAGATCAACTACTTTCTTAACTGGAGAGATAAAAAAATCCTTTAATGCGTTAGAAAAGGAGATTACTAAAATTAGTAAAATTTTAAATGAAAAAAGTTATACAATACAAATTGATAAATTGAATGAATGGGAAAAAACATATAAAAGTTATATTTCGAATTATTACAAAACATAGAAAGTGAACTTCCTTAAAATTGAATAAACAAGTTTGTTGTCATGACAACCGTTAAACAGCAAGTCGTTAATGAATTACATAAACCTGCTAGAAAAAACTACAAACGCAGAAGGGTGGTAGTGAAAGGGTTAAATGATCTTTTTCAAGCTGATTTGGTTGAAATGTTACCCTATGCCAAATTTAATAAGGGATTTAAATATATCTTGATTACCATAAATGTATTTTCTAAGTATGTTTGGGCCGAACCGTTAAAATCTAAATCTGGAAAAGACGTAACAGCGGCAATGAAAAAAATATTAATCAGTGCAAAAACTCCACCAAAAAACTTGCAAACGGATAGAGGAAGAGAGTTTTTCAATGTAAATTTTCAAAATTTGATGCAACAATTTCGAATTAACCATTATAGCACGTTTTCCAATTTGAAAGCGAGTATAGTAGAAAGAGTGAACAGGACTTTAAAGAATAATATGTGGAAAATATTTAGCATTCAAGGAAATTACAAATGGTTTAATATATTAGCGGATATTGTAAAAGATTATAACAATACAAAACATTCTTCAATAGGAATGAAGCCAAAACAAGTAAATAAAACAAATGAAAATAGAATCTTGAAATCTGCATTTACTCATGCTAAAACGTTAGATATAAAATCTCCAAAGTTTAAAGTGGGTGATCACGTACGAATAAGCAAGCATCGAGAGGCATTTTCAAAAGGTTACACACCAAATTGGTCAAATGAGATATTCCACATTAAAGAAGTTAAGATGACAAACCCTTGGACATATTTAATTCAAGACGAAGATAATCAGGACATTCTGGGTGGTTTTTATGAGCAAGAATTACTAAAAGTAAAGCATACCGATGTGTATCTTATTGAGAAGATTTTGAGAAGGAAAGGAAACAAAGTTTATGTGAAATGGTTAGGACTTGATAAAAAATATAATACATGGATTGATAAAAAAAATATTGTTTAATTAAATTGAAATTAAATTTTAGTTAAATTTGTTTTATTTCTGTTCCTCACTTTATGCTTTAGCTGATACAAATTACAAAGTCTTAATGTGCTAATTAATTTCAAATAAAATTCACATTTACTAAACTAAAATTTTATTAAGTAAAACATCAAATACAATTTTTATTAAAACGTGTCAAATATATTTTATTTCTATGTTCCTCAGATAATATCGAATCTAGAATAAGTTTACAATCATTTATTCTTTTTTCAAAACGGAGTCTATCTAAGTACCACATCTGAAAGTTACTCCTACGGGCTTGTCTGTAAGCAAAGCTCCACTTCACTAACACATGCACCTTATTGTTCTCTTCCAGAAAAGATATTGTTTTCTTCGTAATATTTTCTTTTTGATCCATTTTCATTGTTTTCTTCGTAATATTTTCGTTTTGTTCCATTTTGCTTCAATTTGTTTTCCATTTGTTCAGGATATAAAGCAAGTAATTCCATCATAGTTGAAACATTTTCACTGTTAGGATTTTCTGTTGGACTTATTATATTATAAACATGCGTACACAAGTCGCCACAATCAGATGAAATATTATTTTGAAATATTTTGAAATATGTATTGAATTCTTGCCTTTTAAGTATAGATAATCTATAATCAATAATTTCCTTTAATCGCCACAAATTGTCCAAAGACTCTTGTCCTAAGTATATGAAGTGTGGGCCTTTTGTAATTTGTAGAACAGGGGTATCATTTATTTTCTGAACCTGCAGATGAATGTTGTTTATATTCACACTGGTTTGATCAACTTGAGGAAAGTAGAAATTGTTTACAATAATTCCTTGATGAACACAAATGTCTTTCCAATTTTCTTCGGTTAGTGCGATTGAAAATCCAGTTTTTCCACCAATTACAATTTTTGGAGAAAAATCATTTAAACTAATGCCAACAAGAACAAATTTTGACAAAGAATTATTTAAAAAATAAATTTTTGAATTAAGAAGCGTTTCCAAAGGTTTATGAACCACGGCGTTGTTCATAATGACTAAACGAGACTGAAACATATTGTGTTATTCTTGTACTTAAATATTCTCATCCCCACTTTCTTTAAAGTTTCGTTTAAAATGGATTAATGAAAAAATAGATTTCCAGTTTGAAATTTATAATAAAGATAAATAATTAAAATGGTAATGTATAAAAATAATGCAAAGTTTAATGTAACACTAATGATGGAAAAGTAATAATTTTTGAATCCGTCATAATAATTGGTACAGTTGGGGGTTAAAATTTGTAACTGATTATTTTTAAACTCTAACCTTTCTATCCAATTTGTATCAAAAATAGATCGATTTGGATAATGATACAAAATTTTAAAAAATTTACTTGCATTTTCATTTCCATTTATTCGTTCCATCCAACTAATTGTACTATTGTTAATTAATCCAATTTTCATAAATTTACAATATTTACTTAGAGTGACGTCTGTTTTATTAGAAAAACATATTTCACACTGTGTTACGCCAGGGGGATGATGAACATAAAAAACATTTTGGAAAATAAAATAAAGAAGAATAAATTGAGATCTACTGATAGTCATTAAAACAAATTAATAATAATATTCCAAATTTATTAACATTAAGCAGATACTTTCACCACGAAAGCAAAAGCAGTTGTAAAAAAATAACAATAAAATACTTAATTTAAATATATGTAAAAGTTCATAAATAAGGATATTAATAATACTATATAAAATGTGTAGCTTGAAGACTTATTTTGAATGGTTACAATTATTCGATTCCTATTTTTCCATAAACAGTTATTTAAATCACAATTCCTAGCAAATTTCTTATGCTCCACAATAGGATCATCATAACTTAACCAATCAAAAATTTCAATACCACAATAAAAACATTTACAAATATCATTGATTGAAGTATAGTAAAAGCCAGCTCCAGCTAACACTTCTGGTCTCAATTTTCCTTTCCATTTTTTAAAAGTGGAAAGTCGTTTTTCATATGTTTTAAAATAACTGTTATCAATTTCTTTGTCAAAAGTTTCTAAGCACATTTTGTGAAAGACTTATGAAGACTAACTTTGGTTTCAAAAACAACAAATTTAAATACCTTATAATATCTACATAAATATATCTAAATCTTCATGTTCTGCATTCCATTGATACAAAGCAATATCTTGGTGTCCCCAAGCTAATGTATTAAAACTATAGGGAATTTTATACCGCTTATCATCTTCGGAACTCAAAGCCAATTTATTAATTAACTCTGTAAAAATTGTATGTTGTCTAGATCGAAAAACATACATTGAACAAAAGGTTTTAGAATGATTTTCAACAACATCTTTATAATGAATAAAATCCAACTGCTTTTTAATTGCACTTATTTTAACACCTTTTGCTTTTTTTGTTAAACTGTTTTCCGTTTTAATACAATATGCTTTTGCTCCAGTACCAAAGAAAGTAGTAATGGGTTCACCAGCATATTCATCTTTGAATTTTCCTATAACTGACTTTGTAATAGGCATTTCATGAATATTATTAAATTCATAATTAGATGTGTCAAATTTGTGAATATTTTTTATCATGTCAGAATAAATATTTGGAGTTGTGACTTCTAAAATGAACGAATCGGTATCGGTGTATAAAAGTGAAATATTTTCCTGATAAAGAGGTTTTAAAAAATTATAAAAGAAATCATACATGACAGTTTTAGATATATCTAATATTGAGAAGCCTACATATATTGGTTTATTGTAAGTAACTTGAATCTTTTGCATTTGAATAGCTACCAAGTTTTCAGAAAATATTGTTAAGTCCTTGAAATATGGTTTTGCAATTAAATTCTCAGCACCATCTTTTCTTCTATTTTTTTCCCACTCTGTAACAAGTCTTACGTCAATTCTCCTATCAACATTTTCCATAGTCTTGCCATAAATACTATTATTTGCCAACTTGTAAGTATTACGATCAAATTCATTCTTTGAATCATTTCTTAATCTTGAATTCAAGTCTATATATTTTTTCAACCAATCAGATTGAGAAAACTGTAAAACTCTATGAACTTTAGTTAACTTGAGTCCATGTTCCAAACATTGTTTTAATAATTGATAGTGAATAACATATTTTGATTTATCATTTAAATTGGGTATTAATTTTATGCATTTAGAATTTGGCGGTTTAAAGTTTTCTGGACAAAACGGAAAATCGTTATGATAGGAATGTAGACTTGTAGGATATTCTAAATCAACTTCTAAAACATATCCCTTATTAGATTTTTTAGAAATATTCATAATATTTAAATCATTGATTTCTTTATCTGTTAACCAAACAAAATCTCCCGTTGGAATGTGCTGTGACATTGCATAACCATACAAATTTGTTGCATCATAATAAATTATGTATTTAGTTGGCTTTAAAGGATCAAAATTTAAAAGAAATGGATTATTAGCTTCAGATTTTCTACAAATGCAAGAGCTCACACCACCGCGAACGCTTTTTTTGAAAAAGTGTATCATATCTGGATCAGTTAACAATTCTAACTCTATTCCAGTATAACGCAAACACGCCTCCCAAGATAAACCTGGAAAAGTGTAAAAATGAGCTGGATCGAGCTTATATGTGGATAAACAAGTGCTTCTAAAATTTTCAAAAATATCTGCCAAAAGTAAAGTATCAGAGAGTAAGTAAACGTCGGAGTATTGACCAAGAGATTCACATTTAAACAATTGCCAAACCTTTACAGCTCTTTGGTATTCTGCATCACTGATGTGCTCATCCGTTAAAGTATTATAAAATTGGTCTTTTTGAGGTAAAGTTGTTTCTTCTAATTTTAAATAATCATCAATATAATTGTAAGGAAATACACCTTTTTGCCGAATAAGTTTAAATCTTTCTTCATCATTGAAAATTTTTTTTATTTCCTTACATTGTTCATCTTTTAAGCTTTCAGAGAGTTTTGATAAAGAATGGGATAGAAATTGAAAAGAATCAATAAACCTTAATGATATATTTTTTTTCTTAGCCTTTTGTGTCTTTTTATCAAAATAGTTATCCACATGAATAAGCTTTTCAAATGAAATATATTTTTCCTTGTTTTGTGCGATAACTGTTAGTTGTTCTTTGTTTAAGCATAATTTTTTAAGAAATAGATGAGAATCATAATTACGCAAATTATGCAATATAACTGGAATAAAGTTAGGTATTCTGTAATTTATGTTGCAGAGTGAATGAGCTGGACCTCTATAAAGACCGGTTATATGACAATGATCTGCAACCCTGTCATTTAAAAGAGGTTTATTACAAATATGACAAACTGTTTCATAGTTATGATAAATTTTGTCCAGTTCGTTCAAAGGAATCATCTTTTTAGGAGTCTTTAAATATTTATTGTATATGTTATACACATCTCTTTCTAAAGAATTTATAAATAATGTATCACAATTTTGACCTCTATATTTTTCAAATTTAGAATAATTATCGTCGAATGAACATTTAATGTAATAGGCAAATGAATGTGGAATATGTTCATATTGTTTTAAGGTGTATGAAGTATTAGGATTTTTATCAACATTGTCATTATTTAAAGGCTTTAAAATGCATTCAAAATCTGCATACACCACGAAAGGAACTTTCATTTGTTTATGATAATTTACAAATTTCAAAATATTATCATATGAATAGTTTCCAAACTTATCTTTTATTAATTCTTTAGAAGGTAGGTTAATTCGTAAATGATCACAATCATAGCTATTGTGTTGTAATAAATTTTCTTCTGTAGGGAAATATTGTAAACAACCATCGCAAATATATTTTTTTCCGTGATGTTTAGAAATTTGTGCAGAAACTAGTTTTGATAAATCTTTAATATAGCAATAATGAAAAGTTTTTTCATCATCATCACTTATTAACAATAAATTGACATGTTGATTTTTTTTATTCGATGAATAATAAAGTGGACCAATTACTTCATACCCCTTTTTAGGATTTATAATTTCTAATCCATATACATTAATAGAAATGTTATTTTTTTCTTCAAAAATCTTAATGTTCTTTAGCAACATTGGAAATTCTATACCTGACATATCCAAAACAGAAGAGTAGTGTGGGTAGGATGAAGTTTCAAAATCTAATCCGCTTGGTTGGTGAAGAGCAGACACAACTGCCCAGGCGAAGCAAAAGTTGTCATCATTCCTAATGTTGATCACAGCTTGACGTCTCTTGATCTCTTGAGGAAGTTCGATAAAAGATGAGGCTCTCAGCGGATTGTGCTTGTTAACATTAATTTCCAAATGAAGTAAATTCATCAAAGCCCATCCTGCAACGTAAAAATTAAAAAATTACTTTTTTTGTTGCTGTTGTAAAATCGAAAATAAATTCTTTACCTGAATCTCTTTCTGCAAATTCGTCAGCTTTCTGGTCAATAATGGTGCAGATTTGCTCTAACAGTTCTTTTTTCTGATATCCCTGGCAAATGACTTGGAACGGCGCATTAAAAGATTTGACATCATAGCTGTCGCTGCTGGGGTTAAAATAGAAACCGAACAGTTCCATATTTAGCTTGATACATTTATGTTTCTGCAGTTCTTGATCTATTAGATGTGCAATTTTGTATTCCAAATGTTGAAAATACTCTTTCACATTTATGAAGTTTTGGTGTGAGGAAATCCTATAAGATATTATTCGTTCCCTGAATGCTGACTTGATAATTTCAACACCTTCCTCCAAGCCTATTTTGGAATTGTTCTTGTGCACACTAGATCGAAGATGTCCACCCCATAGACTTTGGTTTATATTTTTCTTGCATTCTTTACAATATTTTACAATATTTGTAGAATCTATAAATTAAGAAAAAAATATTTTACAAAATATAACATGAAAAATAAAATGTTCTTACCTTTAACAAGCTTTGGTTTTTTCAACCAACTGTTGAGTTTTGTGGAATTTCCGTTAACATGTTTTTTATTATGTCGCAATAAATTATCCTTTCTAGTGAAGACTTTATTACATGTTACACACTTATGCATTTCTGAAGTTTTCTGGATAATAATAATAATAAAATTAATATTGTGCATTTCTATTTAGTTATAGTCAAATTTTGAAAAAAGCAATTGCATTTTTGAAGTTCTTTGTATAATAATAAAATTAATATTGTGCATTTTTATTTAGTTATAGTCAAATTTTGAAAAAAGCAATAGAAATTAATTGACTTTATGAATCCATTTCTTCAAATGAGTCAACTAATTTGTCAAAGGCCTGTTTAACATAATTCACCGTACTTTCGTCTCCCTTTTTAATTGTGATCAAATTAGTTAAATTTTGAATAGCGAAACCCAGACACTTAAGGTTTGCTATTTGTTTTTTATTTTTTTTATTAATTTTAAAATTTTTTTTAATGATAAATGATGGTTTCGAAATTGAATTTTGTTCAACTGGTGAATTATTAGGAGAAATATCCGAAGTTAAATTTGCATCAATTTGTTTTTCTTGCGGATCAGAATTTACAATAGCAAATGGTGAATTAATAGAAGATATAGCCGAACTTAAATTTTGATCAATTTGTTTTTCTTGCGAATCAGAATTTACAATATCATATGGTGAATTAGTAGGACAAATAGCCAAACTTAAATTTTGATCAATTTGTTCTTCTTCCGAATCAGAATTTTCACTAAACAAAAAGGGAGAGCAAATTGGTCTCGGAGAATTAATTGGCGATTTTAATGTTAAATAATTTGTATTAGATTTTTGAAAACAAACAATATCCTCATCGCTAGAATTTTGAGTTTCGTCAATGTCATTCAGTTCTTCAAGAGTTTGTTTAGTTTTTGTTGTAATTAAGTCCGATTTGTTGTCAATAATGTCATTAAGATCGTCAAGAGTTTCTTGTTGACTAGCTGTAAATAAATATTTTTCGTTGTTCTGTTTGTTGGCATTATTTTGAACTTGGCTATTATAAATAATTTCATTCAAGTCCTGAATAGTTTGTTGTTGACTAGTTGTAAATACGTCTGTTTCATTGTTTTGTTGGTTTGCAAAATTCTGCATTTGAGTACATGTGTATAAGTCAAAGTCATTGTCAATAATTTTGCTACTCGATGCCAAAAAATTGTCCATTATGAAAAAAAATCGTAATAACAAATAAAATGCCACAAATGTACATAAAAATGTCACCAATATATATAAGAATTAAATCTTGCCAAATAAAAATGTTAGAAATAAAAATAAAAATTGAAAAATTACCAAATAAACACAATGTAAACACCAGAAAACTCGCGAGCTCTGCACAGTGTGAATGCAGAAATCAATTGCATTCGTCTCTTCGCTGAGGCGATTTTATATGCAAAAGTTAATCACATGTGTCCTACTTAAAGTTGAACGACAATCTCTAAAAACCACTTTCCCAAGCCGATCAACTACCTTACCCCCCTCCCCCCTCCCCCTTCCCCCCGGACCCCTTAATTTCCGAGACTCAAATCCCGGCTCCCCAATTTCGGGCTACCCTCTTCAGGTTAAGTTAAGTTAGGTTAGGTTATGTTAGGTTAGGTTAGGTTAGGTTAGGTTAGGTTAGGTTAGGTTAGGTTAGGTTAGGTTAGGTTAGGTTAGGTTAGGTTAGGTTAGGTTAGGTTAGGTTAGGTTAGATTAAAAAAGAAGAAAAGAAAAAAGGAGAAGGAAAGAAAAAGAAGAAGGAAGGAAAAAGGAGAAGGAAGGAAAAAGGAGAAGGAAGGAAAACGGAGAAACATATAAAAAAGAGAAAGAAGGAAGGGAGAGAAAGAAGATAAGGTGAGGGTGAGGGGGGTTTAAGGGGGGCGAAGCCCCCCTTAGGGGGGTTGGCGGCGCGGGGAGGGGGGCGAAGCCCCCCTTGGCCCCCCCCCCCCCCGAGGCAACTGACAGGGAAAGGGACAGTGAATAAAAAAAAAAAAAAAAAAAAAAACTTATGTATTGCAGGTAGTAAAAGTGGTGGTTGATGGGATATATACTTAAGAACATCCACTCGACGATCATACAGTAACATTCGCTGTAATATCAGTTGTCGCTATTATTTTAACGTATAACCAAATTTTTTATCAAATAAATCGATCTAAATCCAAAGTTCCTAACAATGGCAGAAAATATGAATGGAAACGCTGTCCAAATTGAAGAAAATAATATGGAGATCGCCGCTCAAATTGAAGAAAGAGAAGAGATTTTTAATAACTTGGAAGGCGATTCCATCACTTATAAACATTCATTTTTGGACAAGTCATCTAGGCTTGTTAGAAGATCATTCTTATGTAACATCGATATTAATTATATTGAAGAGGAGGAAGAGGAAGAGATGGAGGAAGATGATCAGGAAATTGACGAAGGAGTGGATATGGATGGACAATTACTAAATTTAGGAACCGAGGGTGACGTAAAAGTAAGCAAGTTTAGGGCTAGTGAATTATTTAATAATTTTGAAGAAAAAGATGTATGTGTTATACAAAGCTACTCTAAAATTGAAAGTCGAAGACTAGGAACATTTGCTATTTGCCTTCCTTGTAGTGCAATTCACATGAGATATTTACGGAGAGGGGAATCCGATCACGTGAGCTGCCACTACAAAAGAGCCTATGTTGTTAGTGCTTCTGATTTACATTGTGCTATTTGTAGGATACATCTTTTTATACTAATTCCTGAACATGCTTGCTTTTACTGCAACAAAAATGAAAAAAAAGAAATAGAAAATTATATTGTTAAATATTAATATTAAACATAGTTTGTAAATGTGATGGGTAGATTAGTTTAACAATATTAATTTTAAATATAGGTTAGGTTAGGTTAGGTTAGGTTTAATATTAAACATAGTTTGTAAATGTGATGGGTAGATTAGTTTAACAATATTAATTTTAAATATAGGTTATAAACGTAATGGATAGATAATGTCAAAAATATTAATTTTAAACTTAAATTGTAAAGATAATAAGAATACGTCAAGAATATTAATTTAAAAATGTCAAATGTTACTATAAGCGGTTATATATTTTCAGTGCTATATGCAAAATACTTCTTTTTATTCTAACATCTGACACTGTATTTGTAAATGAAATAGTTAATCATATGTAAAAAAAGTGTCGATTATGTCTACTGCCACTAGAAGCACTCATATATTAGCATAACATTTTGTTAACGCTTGTTTCTGTATTCAATTGAGTTTTCTCTTACTTGATGCAAATTATATTAATATTATTAGTATAATTAAAAAGTAGTAGATTAGGCTATGCCGGTCCGACAATCAAAACCGTCATTTTTACATGTAAATTCCCATAAGAAAATTTAAGATTCGATCTGCAAAAGTGGTGCCATTTTAGGGCGTGGCACTTTTTGTGTCAACCCATAACAATTGTTTTGTTATGTAATGTGAAAATTAGTATGTATTAAAAAACTTGTTAGATCATTGTTGTCGTTTCAATATAGGAAAAGGAAAAAATGTGTGTCAATTATTATATATATATTTACATTTACTTTTTTTACAAAATTATTTGTTACCAGAGTTTTCACAAACACAAATTATAAAAAAAATATTATCCTCTTTTTAAAATTACAACAAAATGATGTCTAATTACATCTTTGAAGATTTGTACCAAATAGTAATATCTAGTGCGACATACAGGACAATTGTTTACCATTATAGAACAACAATTTTCATCATTCCATCTTAAAATACATTTTAAACAAAAAATGTGGGAACATGTATTTGGTCTACATGAATCATAATATTCGATTATTTCAAAACAAATAGCACAAAACACTTTTTTCTCTTCACTCTCAGTTTTGTTCAAATTTTTTAAAACAATCCCATTATTTTCTTCTCGAACTAATGGTATATTTTCTTCTTGAACTCCTGGTATAATTTCTTCGAGGCTCTGAAGCGGAATGGATCGATTTCTTTCTCCAACTGATTCACTCATTTTATTTTAATATTATTATTAATAGATTTATTCAACAGATTTTTTTCTTTTAACAGTCACTCGTACCTTAACATACTAAAATGATCTTGATGCACCTATTTATAAGACTTAAGAATGCAAAATCAAATGTGGGAGAACAAAGAGAAAAAATTAAAAATATGATGCGAATGAGAATAAAAGGGGAGGAAGTTAAGAATGAGGGACATGAGAGAGAGGAAGAGGAGGAGGAGGAGGCGCTCCCATATTATAACTACTTATAAGCATACCTTTAGTTGCATGTCTGCCTAATCGCGGACTCGTTTGAGTAGGGCTCTGAGGAGGTTTACCCACTAAGGGCTGCAACCCTCCAACACAACTAGGCAACGTCGTAGGTCTATTTGGAAATTCCATTTGCGAACTGTTGCTGGACTGAACAGCAGGCGAAGGAGGAACTGTTTGATACAGTTTAGGAACTATATTAGATTCAGTAGGTACCGAAGAACCTGGAAAACTATGATAACTTAACAAGGATGGATGGCTGCAAGTTGTTGGTTGCACTGCTTCTGACTGAGGTGGACTTGTTCCTAAAATACACAAAAAATGTAGCTTATACGAGGTATGAATACATAATAAAATAGCAGTTAATAGTTTAATTGATACAAACCAAGTTTATAGTTACACTACAGTACAATTATAACACATTAAAAATATTTCAATCTGGTCTGACACAAAAAAATCGTATACCCACTTAAATAATCTGTACGAGGGGTGAGCTATCTTAATCTTAGAACCCAAGTTTCACGCCGTCCATTTAAGTATATGATTGTGTCAATAGTGGATTAATCTGCCGATTACAATAAAAATTATTAATTGTAGTTCGTAAAAGTGAAAACACAGTTCTGATCCTAGCTCAGTACCTCTAATGTTAGAAGATATCCACTGAATAAGTAGTTTCCTACATCTACCAACAGTCAATGTCGTATTCCCATATCAAAGACCCCATGTGCTGCTCCTGGCGTGTGTATATAAGTATAAGTTATAGAAAATCGTAAACACCAAAGCTCAATTAAGGAGCAAAATTTAGTTAATTTTGTATTTTTATTTTTACAAATAAAAGACATTTGTTATATTAATCAAAAAATTATGAAAAAAATTTGATAGGATGATAATTTGATAATAAAAAAAATCATTTTCCACAAAGACGATGATGGATAAAAAGCATATAGCAGTACATAACGGCGTGAAAGGGTTCGTAAAATACCCGAAACTAATTTTTCGAATAAATCTAAATGACTGTATATTATCACAACATGAATTCAAAGATTCATATAAAATCATTTGGGTGATACAGTGATTGTTTCCCATTTCCTTATGATTAACTTAATTTAAACTCTAAACGAAACACCCAGTTTTATGAGTTTTTAGATTCTACAATATAATCTCTATTAAACACCATACGTTTCCATGGAAATGTCAATTCGAATTTTCGTAAAATTAAGACGTCCGAGCGGGACACAAATACTGCTAGATTGGTCAGCGTTATAGACTGCGCCTCTTCCGCCGATATCATTTATGCTGAACATATGTATAGGGCGATCCAAAAGAGAGCAAAAAATGCTTAATATCTCCATTGTTTTTAATGTAATGACCTATATTTTACTAAATAAAAAAAATATCATTCAAAACCGAATCGCAAAAACAACCACTCCGCTGGCTATTACAACGACCAATATTGAATTACACTGTTGATTCTTGACTTACGTTGGGGGCACTAATGTTGTTGGGGGCACTAACTAGAACATGTCTTGCAATGCCGCAGACGCAATGATGTAGGGCAAAGGCGCAAAATGGAATCACAGAAACAACTACTCCGCTGGCTAATACCACAACCAGCGTTGATTTACACTGATGACTCCTGAATTACGTTGGGAACATTAATGTTAATATATTTTATTTCACCTTACACCAACGTCAAACTAGGACACTACGATTCTTGTGTGGAACATGTCCTGCAATGTCGCAGGCGCAATGATCCATTTTAGCAAACGACGACCGCGATTTCGCACTTTTTAGAGCTCATCAGGCCCCATAAACGAACAAGCCCCATGTAGGACAAAGGCGCAAAATGGAGAGTCGTGGTACTAGCCAACGGAATAGTTATTTCTGTGATTACATTAAGCGCCTTTACTCTACACGACACGCAGTTCTATTTAATAAAGCACTCAACAATTGCCCCGCGAAGAAAAAAAGTCCGACTAAGTGTCATTTTTTGGGTCTAATTTAAGTTAAAAATACTGTACATTATTTAACACAAGATTCTTATTTTTCGGTACCCCTCTCTTTATTCACTAAACGTTTTACTGATTTTGAAGTTTTGTGATTTCTCAAAAAAGATTTTTGCTGCGAAGTAGTAAATTTTAGCACATCGTCTTTGGATCTGAGGGTTCTCACTCATAAGGAAGTATATTAAAAAATCAAATCTAATTTAAATTGTTTGAACTTAAGTACACTTGCTATTTTTTTAAAAAAAGGTACATTATTATGTACTATGTAGCAACAAATTACTCGTAAAAAATATTCTCCCTTCGCGCTATAAGTAATAACAGCTATAACAAGTATTTCTTAAAAATGTGTTTAATAAGTAAAAATGTGTTTAATAAGTAATTTAAATATAATATATTTAAGTATGGGTGTAATAGACGTTTAACAAATGAATTCCCTGTAATGAACTTATACAGTTGGTTGGGAACGTTGAGAATAAATAAATAAATATGAATGAGGGAAAAATCTTATATTTTTTTCAGACTATTTGGTAGCATATTAATCATTTTCGCTAAATAACAGAACACATGATTGTAAAATAAAAATTAAATAAAAAATAGTTTTGCAATCTCAAAATGACATAAATGGCATTGTTGTACTTAGAATGTCACAACGAATCAGAATATGCAAACATATATAGGGTGTCCCATAAAAAAACACAAAACCCAATTGCAGAAATTAGAAATAATAAAATATATGGCTACACTGTTATCGTAAAAAAAGTATGTCGTATTTAATCAACCAAATTTTCGATCGAATATTCTTAAAGAAAAAAATATAAGGTTGAGCCACTTATTTGTGGCACCAGCCATGAACCATGCGAAGTGATACAATCACCTCCTTATTTAAAAATTACTATTTTTTTACAGAATTTATTATTTTCAACCTCATGTACAGGGTTTTTCCGTATATTTAGACAGCGTATGCTGCATGTATTATAAGAGAAAGAAAAAACCTTAAATAGAACAGTTGTAGAGATTGCCCTGAACCGGAAATTAACGAAATGAGCATCAATTTTTTTATTTTAAATGGAACACAAAATTAGATGAATTATTGGAGTTTCCATTACAGTTTAACCACTTATGTGCCAACCAATTAGCATTTTTCGATGTACTAATTGCAAAATTTGACAGGTACCTTCAGCCATTATTATATCGAAAATTTGTCCAGACAGGACAGTATCTTAACTACTTGTCAAATCATTCTAACTATACAAAACCTTACATAGATCGCAAAAATAGTTTTAGACATTGTTCATTTGCAACTCGGAAGAAACCAAACAAAAGATTGAAATAAATAAAATCACAGGTGGCCAAACGAATAACGTATATTTTATGGAACTATTAGATCGAATTTTGGAGCTACGAGAAAATAGAACAAAGCGAGTTGAAGATGCAAGAGAAAACATATATAATATATATTACGTTAAAGGAATTTCCGAATACCAACCAGCCAAAGCGCCTCAAAAAACTGTATTTACAGAATAGCTTGACAGTGTGGTAGCTGCTGGTGAAATAAAGAGGCCACTTGACGTAAGAATAAAAGAATATCGAAAACGCATGCAATGAGGAGAAATAGAAAAGTCCACCAAATTCTGTGGTCAGAAGCATGTTCCTTGTGGAGAAAAAGAAAATCCAAAGAAGTAAGGGTGAAATCCTACATGTTTAAAAAAATCTTTAGATAAAAGATATATCTGAAAAAAATAATATTTGACTTAGACCAGTGTAGATGTAACATACCACAGCACCCATCTTCATTATGCGTTAATGCACACACATTGCCACAAACAGTCTTGTAACCGCTTAACTTACTCATTACTCATCTGAAATACTAACTAGCCATAGTGATTAAACTATGAATAGAGGCAACAGAAGTCGAAAACACGCCTGACATTCAACTGACAAAAGATGGATTATATTGACAAAAACAACCTAAACAGTCTTACCAGCAATTTCCTCAGGAATGGCCTCACAGCTGACTCTCATATCCTTAGAATACATTTTTCCCTTCTTGTCTTCAATACTGTCTCCTTCTGATGATCCAGAAGATGATCCAATTTTGTGGAAAGGATTTTTCCAACCTTTAAATTAGAAACATATTAGGTTCAAACGTTATTTTTTAAGTCTTATGCATATAAAATATACGTTCGATTATAAAAAAGACAAAACAAAAAACCTTTGACCTAATAAATACTACCTAACAAGTGAATGAGAAACCACATACCTGCCGACATCTCAGGACTTGAATTGGACCTACGAACAGGATTTCTCGACCTAGACCCATCTTCGTAAATTATTTCATCATACTCCTCTTCAATACTATCCTGCGAGTTTTGTCTTGACGGCGTTTGTCTTGGAGAGCCTAACAAATGATGTGTTTACTTTTTTCTAAGCTTATAGCCCAAAAGGGCTTTAAAATTTTATACTATAAACTAACCCAACTCTTTGGAACTGTAACAGAACACTAGGCTGAGGCACCAAATACACTTTATTATAAAGGAGGGTTCACTTAAGGGGTGTACTATCCATATCTTGGAAGTCCTTCATGTTACTACAAAAACTCCCAAAACTAGATAAAACTTTTATTACCTCATTGGAAAACTCAGGTAATTTCCTATCACTTCTAAACTTATTGTCAAATCACCCTTAATAAGGGTGGGGGAGCTGTAGAGCTACGAAATATTTTAATCATTATATCTGCTGAACCTTTATCCGAACTTAATTAATTAAATTCAATTTCAAGCTGTTTTTAGGATCCGGATCGAGTGACATTTCCTATTTTTTCACAAATTTAGATGGGCTGTTGGTACCGATTACAGTTTTTTCCAATTTTCTTAAAAAGTTTAAATGGAAGGTTATACTTCTGTTACACTTGTTATAAAAAATAATAAAAGACCGAAGTTTTGGCGAAAACCGCACATCGATATCTTTATTAGCTTTTAAGTTATTGCCAAGTAAGTGAATTAATAGGTAATTTTCGGATGAAATTATTAATAACGAGGATATCGCAGTGAAATTAAAATCTCGAGGGTTGACCCTAGACCCTTGATGTTATGGGGGAAGGCACAAGAAAAACCATCTGAGAAAGAAAAGTCATGCTTTTTGTATTCCAGTAATATCGGTATAGATATGGATAGTGTTTCCTAATTTGTCAACTTGCCAACTCAACCACAATTTAGCCAACTGCTTAATATATTGGGAGGTGCAAGCCTCCCCTCTTAGTGACGCCCTTGAAAATATCGATGGTACTGCTGCACACAAATCAAGTGATATCTAAGGTGTGATGTTGTCCTCTGAGACAAACCTCATTAGTCTAGCAACCAAATACAAAAAAAATGCATAGAAATTTCACGGTCTTATTTTTCGACGAAGAAACAAATAACTTGAGTAAAAAAAAACTTACCCGGAACTTTTTTCTTCGTCGAAAAATATGACCTTGAAAAGTCGATCCGTTTTAATGCGTTTTAGAGTTGCTTCGATATCCTCATAAAAACGGTATTAAACATCTATTAGATTTGGTCAAATTTGGTAGCTTTATTAAATTATTTATAGTTAACAAATAATGCAATATTATTTGTTACTTTTGGCTTTCCCCTTCACACTACATTTAGACTTATAACTGGTCCAAACTATGTCAGAGCAGAAATTTCGAGCCTGTTCGGAGGCCAACGAACCAAAGCAAGAACAACGTAATAGTAAAAATAGCGCGAAAACACAAGTAAAAACAGCACTTTGTAGGTAACTAGAAAACAAAGAAAACTAAAAATTTTAATCTGCCTCTGCAAAATGTTTTTTATTATTTAGGATTCATCGGTTTAGGCTTCAGAGACTCAATGAAACAGCAGACCTACCAAGGAAATCCAATCCAACGATGCTGGTCGAAATGTTACTGGAAATCATTATTAAAGTGGGTGGGACAATCACCAAGCATAACCACATATTCATTCTAGTGACGATTGTTATGTCTTCTAGCAATTCTGCTAAATCGTTATAATTCATAAATTGTTATAAACGGTATAGCAAAGGCAGAAATTGAAACTGCTGTTCCACTAAATCGATGCATCTTAAATGACGGAAAACATTTTGAAAATTATAGCATTTCGTTTTCTTTGTTATCTAGTTACCTACAAAGTGACGTTTTTATTGTTTACATGTGTTTTCGCGTTACTTTTACTGTTATGTTGATATTGCTTTGGCTCACTGACCTCTAAACACTTCTCTTCTAACAAAGTTTGGACCAACACTAAGCCTAGTTAAAATGTGAACGGAGGAAAGCCAAAAGTAACAACTAATATTGCATTATTGTTAATTTTACATATTTTAATAAAGCTGTAAATAATAATCTATCCAGTATTTAAAAATAATATTGTTTTCATAGTCTGTTCGACTTAACCTAACGGTTGTTTAATACCGTTTTTAAGAGGATATAAGAGTGACTCTAAAACGTATCGACTTTTCAAGTTCATATTTTTTGACGAAGAAAAAATGTCCCTAGTAAGTTTGTTTCCTTAAGATTATGGGAAGGTAAATATGTTTTTCATATTTTATTTTTCTCTGTTTCAAAAAAGTGTGTTTTTGTTTATTGATAAAACAAACATTGAAAAATACGACCGACGAATTAGATGCATTTTATAAAGTCAACCGCCATATCTTGTATTTGGTTGATCTTTTGGCTTGTTTGCTAGACTAATGAGGTTTGTCTCAGAGGTCCACATCGATCTGTCACACCGCAGATGTCACTCCATGCAAATCCTGAAACTTGAAATTTCCTTTTAAATAACCCTAAGCTCATTCAATTTGGATAAGGGGTTTAGAAGATATAGTGATTTAAAACTTGCATAAGTTAACAGCTCCTCCACCCTTATTAAGAGTGATCCAAAAAAGTAATAGGAAATTAATTCAGATTCCCAATGAGGCAATGCAAGTAAGTTATATCTAGTTCTGAAAGTCTTTGTAGAGTTTGTGAAATTTATTGTTCACCATAGGAACTACGTCGCCCCCTTGTGGTCAATTTAGAAACTTAAAAATATTTTCAGTCAATTACTCTTGGTCACTTTTGCTAAAATATTTTTTTTCAAGGCGCAAACATGAAGGACTTTCGAGATATGAATAGTGAATGCCCTTAAGTGAACAGCAACTATACTAACATAATATTAATGTTCGATTTGACATCCAAAACCATCGCTTGCGAATCATATATGTAGGCTATTTTTTATGCAAAAATTTGAAACGAAATGTTACGGGTTTACTTTAAAACAAACTTCTTTAACAGACAACACTAAATTTATAAAATACTCAGTACAACACAACTAATAGACTTTACGCTGCCACATTTATTATAAGATTAACCCTAAAAAGATGACCCCTCGGCCTTATACATGCAGTAGAAATTTCCGAGATACTCTGTTCTGTTCTCGAAGATATGTAGAATAGGTTTCTTCACTTCTAAATGAACACACAAAAACGCTTATGGTACGTCGTAACGGCTACCGCCAACACCTTCACAATATGTGTTTCGTAGGAATTTACTTTTAAAAATTAACAAAAATGATACTTTTAAGAAACACTTAAAGAAATATTTTTTGCAGAATTAATATCTTCACGATTGATATCTTTTTTTAATATTTACAGTTTTTAATTTATTAGTAATTTATAATAATGTTTATACGTGTATGTGTTTTATATTAGTTCCCTTTAATATTTACAGTTTTTAATTAATTCGCAATTTATAATAATATGCACACATTTTTATGTTTTTATGTGAATTGTTAATTAGTTCCCTACTATAAACAATGTTGTTTCTCGGGCAATAAATGATTAATTAAAAAAAAACGTTTAGCCGTTTAAGTTCAGGTTTAATTTTTTTAAATAACTGTTTATATTTGGGACACCCTATACAATATAATAGCATATGTGTGTGAATACACATACGTATGCTTATTATATAATAAAAACTTAAGGTGGTGATACTTGAAACAAACCTCATGTGAACATAAGCTCTGAGCCTCATAACTTTTGAGATAAAGGGTGTTAAACTTAACAGAAAAAAATCTAACATAGAACGGAAGCTTTCAGGGCTTTGGTCAATTAAGAAATCATGGATTAGACCGTGTCAAATTGGAATTATTATCCGACGTTTCGCCTTCGATTGCACGAGGCATCTTCAGGGATCTTTACTCCACGAGATCTGAACACTGAATGAGCCCGAAGAGATTCAGGCGGGTTTTTATGCCCGACTGAAAGTGACCGAAGCTCTCAGAGGGAATGGCTATTGCACTAAAGATATTACACGTTCAATGAAAAAAAATATAGTAAACCAACTCCGCCAAAGGAAAATGATAAAGAGCCACCATTAGGTAGTGTTGTTCTTCCCTACATACATGGCACTACAGACAAAATAGGACGATTACTTCGGCGGTCCAACATACGTACAATCTTCAATACACATAAAAAGATTGGACAATGCTTGCGATCCATGAAAGATCTTGTACCTTTTCAAACAGAAGGAGTATATAAAATTCCTTGCTCCTGTGGAGAAGTGTATGTGGGAGAAACAGGACGCCCAATATCAACTAGACTTAAGGAACATGAACGATGTATTAAAAAGAAACAAATTGTCCAATCTGCTGTAGCTGAACACCAGCATAACACTGGCCATTTCATAAATGTGAAGGAAACCAAGGTTCTAGCATCGGTTCCAGGTTTTTATAAACGAAAAGTTAGAGAATCTATTGAAATATTTAAACATACAAAAAAATTCAATAGAGACACGGGTTACGGTCTACATCAGACGTGGAAACCGATCTTAACACAGGGTCACGGTTCGGCGAGCACAAGTCGGGTATAAAAGCCCGCCTGAATCTCTTCGAGCTCATTCAGTGTTCAGATCTCGTGGAGTACAGATCCCTGAAGATGCTTCGTGCAATCGAAGGCGAAACGTCGGATAGTAATTCCAATTTGACACGGTCTAATCCCAAGAACCATGATTTCTTAAGAAAAAAATCTTTTTTAAGTATATAATATTTGGGGATAACATTCTATATATCTTCGTGAAATTTGGTACACATTTCCTACTCATCAAGACACATTTTCTGGTGTACAACATTCTTTTAATTTCTACCAGTACGGGATGTGCATTGCATATTTTTGAAGAAAAAAATGGTACGCCTCTAGATATTGTTTTGGATAGACTAGATATTTTTACATAAGTATTACCTCTTGCGTTTTTCTCGTCAGATATACCGTTTAAAAGTTATTTAGCAAAATGTCGGAATTTTTGGAGTACTGTTAAGTAAAATTGGCTATACACGAATCATCATTTTGCCAAATAACTTCTAAACCGTAGAAAGACTAAAAAGTTAGGGAGTAGAATAGGGAATTTGAATTTGATATTTCTTGTTCAAAATAAAGGGCAGTTTGTTATAAATGTATAATATTAACAAAACTCCAAAAATTCGGATATTTTGCTAAATAACTTTTAAACGGTACATCTGAAGAGAAAAACGCAAGAGCTAATTTTTGAGTAAAAATGTCTATGCTATCCAAAAAAATATCCAAATGAAAAAATGTCAGTGGCGTACCATTTTTTCTTCAAAAATAAGCAATTCAAATCCCGTACGGACGCCTCTAGTAGAAATTAAAAAAAATTATGTACACCATAAAATGTGTCTTGATGCGTAGTAAGTGTGTACCGAATTTCACGAAGATATCTAGAATGGGATCCCAAATATAAAAAAATATTTTTTCTTAAGTCTATGTATGTGTATCTCAAAAGTTATCAGGTTTAGGAATATATCTATATTATATATATATATATATATATATATATATATATATATATATATATATGTTGATTTTTAGTCCTTCACGGATGGAAAAATACAATGCGTTTTCATTCCGGGTGTACATCCGTTCACTACTGTCGTTCTGAAAAGAACAGTTTTGCTGACGTTTCGCCAAAATCACATTTGGCATTTTCGAAGCTTTCTTTCTCGCGTCCGAATAGAGACTGCTCTGTATATATATACATATATATATATATATATATATATATATATATATATATATATATATATATATATATATATATATATATATATATATATATATATATATATATATATATATATATATATATATATATATATATATATATATATATATATATATATATATATATATATATATATATATATATATATGTATATATATATATATATAAGAATATATATCGCATATATATATATAATAAATATATAATATTTTTATTTTATCTATATATATATATCGACTGGTATTTCTTGATCTAAAAGATTAAAATTCCATTAACGCAAGTAAAAAAGGTACGCTTTGTGTTCAAAAAAGGCATATAAACATCTTTATCTACATTCATTGCATTTAGTGTCTTGTAAGTCGATATTTTGTTTCGTTCAAAACTACGCTATTTATTTTGTCTAAGTGAATTTTGAGAATCCTATTGAATATGGAAGGTCGTATAAACTTAAATTTGCCAAGAGATATATATTATTTCTTTAGTTGAGGATGGGCGGAGTCAGCGATATGTCGCTGCCTTAGTTGGAGTCAACCAGTCGACAGTATCTCGAGTTGTTGCTAGGTACCATGAAACAGGAGGGTATGAGAGACGACCAGTACCAGGCCGGCCGCAAGCAATTACGCCAGTGGACCGTCGATTTTTGACTCTCCAAGCGCTACGTCGAAGACATGTTACTGCAACACAACTCCAGCAAGAGTTAGTTGCAACTCGAAATGTGCGGGTATCTTCGGAAACTGTTAGAGAAATCTTAAGACAGTCTGGAATAAGAGCTAGAGTGGCTGCCACTGCCCCTCGTCTCACCAGGGACCACCGTGTAGCACGATTAGAATTTGCAAGGGAACATGTTGAGTGGAACATTGATGACTGGGGCAACGTACTCTTTACAGATGAGTCAAGATTTTGCTTATACACATCAGATCGCCGAATACCTGTGTATAGACGAGATGGGGAGCGCTACGCCCAATTTAACATAAGACCTTCAACCAATTTCGGTGGAGGGTCCATTATGCTTTGGGGAGGAATATCTTTGAGGGGTCACACAGAATTGGTACTGCTTGACGGGGGTTCCATCACTGCTGATAGGTATATAAGAGACATTTTGGAGCCACATGTTGTCCCTTATATGCCATTTATCGGTGACAATGCTATCCTAATGCATGATAATGCACGTCCCCATGTAGCTAGGATAGTTATGAATACCTTCAGGAGGTAAATATCAGAGTTTTATATATAAACCCAATTGAACATGTTTGGGATACAGAAGGGTTAGCTGGAAACATATCCAACATATATACTCTTAACTGCATATGGGAGAATGGACCACGGGTATTTGGAGGCCTTGATTGGGAGCATATATATATATACAAGATAAAATGATATTTTGTTATGTTATGTTATTTATATAATTTATATATCAAAAATCTAAAAATTAGAAGTTGTTTTATGTTCTTTATTATTTTTTATATACCGAAAAAAAAAAATAGTTTCTTTTTAATGTTAAGAAATTGTAGTATGCGATATATATATATATATATATATATATATATATATATATATATATATTTATATATATATATGTATATATATATATATATATATATATATATATATATATATATATATATATATATATATATATATATATATATATATATATATATATATATATATATATATATATATATATATATATAATATATATATATACAGGGTGTCCGGGAAAATGTGGGAGATCTCTCGGACTCAGATAGAACATTAAAAAATAAGATGACAAGTTCCCATAAATTTTTTTCCTAGCGGCCCTCCCTAGGGAGATACGGCCCCCTAAAGAACCCCACTGGAAATCGGTTTTTCTAGAATAACTTTTAAACGACTCAATATAATTTAACGAAAATTTAATATGATAGACAGTAGTAAGGACCTCTCAAAATACTCCCTTAAAACATAATTAGCTTGTTTAGTTTACCAGGGACGGACTAGATTGTACATTTTAACGCTCAAATTTTTAACACCCTGTATGATAAGGAGTTAAAAAAAATAAATTTGGATACCTTGAACATTAAGCTAAAGAAAAGGTACTCTTGTTCATTGTCGATAAAATGAACCGTTTTCGAGAAAAAAAATAATAAAAGTATTAATGTTTTATTATTGTTTATTTATCAGTATTAAAGAATGCACTTTTTTACAAACGTTACTATGGTACGAAATAAATAATCTCGCATTGACGTGTGCATTTGAAATCTTCTTGACACGTTGATCTTTTTGTACCTACTTCGATATTAATTTATTAAATTTTGAATACCTTGGTAAATTTAATTCGATAATGGGATACACATTTAGTGAGTATGCAGATATGCATCTTATGTACGGACTTGCATCTTGCAATGCTTATGAAGCAAGAAGGTTGTATGGAGAAAGATATCCTAATCGCAATATTCCAAATGAGAAAACATTTCAGCGAATTGACCAACGTCTAAGAGAAACTGGTGGGCAATTCTCAATTAATAAGGTAACATTATTGACGTTCATTAATTATTTTTAGGAAGTTTTGGGAAAAGGAGTACTGATGCTGGTGTGAGGAGAACAGTACGTACGGTGCAATTGGAGGAAGATATTTTGGATACTGTAGCTGATACTCCCTCAATAAGCACTCGAATATTAGCCGCGCAGCTTCATGTGTCAAAAAGTACAGTTGCTGAAGTACTTAAAGAACAGTTGTTATACCCTTATCATCTGCAAAAAGTGCATCAACTACTTCCTGAAGATTTTCCTCGAAGAATCCAGTTCGCAAACTGGTTGTTAGATCAACAACGAACAAACCCAAACTTCATTAGCATTATTCTTTTTACCGATGAAGCAGGATTTACCAAAGATGGTATTGTAAATTTACATAACTCGCATGTATGGGCTGATGAAAACCCTCATGCCACTGTCGTTCATCATCATCAACATCAGTTTCAATCCATTAATGTTTGGGCAGGAATAATCGGCAATTTTTTCATTGGACCATGCGTATTACCGGCACGATTGAATGGTGAACTTTATTTAGAGTTCCTTCAGAACGCTTTTCTAGATTCAATAGAGCATTTGCCACTTGAAACCCGCCAAAGGATGCATTTTATGCATGATGGAGCCCCACCCCATTTTAGCGTTGCTGTACGGGACCACCTAAATAACGTCTATGGAAACCGTTGGATAGGCAGAGGAGGTCCCATTGCCTGGCCTCCACGGTCTCCCGACCTAACGCCAATGGATTTCTACCTGTGGGGTCATCTCAAAACCTTGGTGTATTCCTCTCCGGTTGCTACTAGGGAGGAACTTTTACAGAGAATCACGTTTCATTGCGATATGATAAGGAACAATGCTGGGTTGTTGTGGCGAGTACAGCAGTCCTCTATTCGTCGTGCCCGCGAGTGCATCACAAATCACGGAGCACATGTTGAACCCACTTATGAAGTTTTTAATTGACTTTTTTCTATTTAGCGTATTAGGTTGTTCAGGATCAAAACATATTTAATACTCCCAAAGTTGTATTCTTTTATTATTTTTTTTTCTCGAAAACGGTTCATTTTATCGACAATGAACAAGAGCACCTTTTCTTTAGCTTAATGTTCAAGGTATCCAAATTTATTTTTTTTAACTCCTTATCATACAGGGTGTTAAAAATTTGAGCGTTAAAATGTACAATCTAGTCCGTCCCTGGTAAACTAAACAAGCTAATTATGTTTTAAGGGAAGCATTTTGAGAGGTCCTTACTACTGTTTATCATATTAAATTTTCGTTAAATTATATTGAGTCGTTTAAAAGTTATTCTAGAAAAACCGATTTCCAGTGGGGTCCTTTAGGGGGCCGTATCTCCGTAGGGAGGGCCGCTAGGAAAAAAATTTATGGGAACTTGTCATCTTATTTTTTAATGTTCTATCTGAGTCCGAGAGATCTCCCACATTTTCCCGGACCCTGTATATATATATATATGTATATATATATATATATATATATATATATATATATATATATATATATATATATATATATATATATATATATATATATATATATATATATATATATATATATATATATATATATATATATATATATATATATATATATATATATATATATATATATATATATATATATATATATATATATATATATATATACAGGGTGTTCCTAAACATCATGTACAAACGAAGAGGGGTGATTCTTCGGCCTATTTTAGGGTGAAAGTTTCATATAAACATGGGTCCGCAAATGTTTGGTTTTTAAGATACAGGGTGTCAAAGTTTTTTCTAAAAAACTTTTTTTTAATAATATCTCAAAGATCCTTTTGCTGATTTTGTTCAAATTTGGCAGTGTCATTTAATGTGATAAGAAGCTAATTTAGCACTAACTAAATGGTATTTATGAATTCCAGTGACGTCCCGGAGGGCACGTTCACAAATAATATTGACAGAAAAAATGTACGCCACTGACTTTTTGACAAATGTTATATTTTTTTCAGATTAAACATCTAAAAGTACGACTTTTTTGCCTCTTGATAATTTTTTGTATCTTGTGTCGTTTTCGAGAAAAAAAATTAAAACTAGTTCATTGCATGCCCAAGAACAAAAAAATTTCTTTTTTCGAAAACCAAGCCTAATAACATAAAATATCAAGAAAAACAAAATGTAGTTTTGATTGTTCAATCTGAAAAAAATGGAAAAATTTTAAAAAGTCAGTGGCGTACATTTTTTATTAATATTATTCGTAATTGTACAGGGGAACGCCATTATAATTATCATTTTTTTTTCTCTTGTTTAGTTGTTTATTGTCTTCTTGTAGTTCCTTTTATATCTGACCGTTATCTAGAAAAATAAATAAACACGATTTTCTGTAATTAGCCAGACGAAATAAATTTCTATCAAAAAAGTAGTAACTATGATAGTAAGCTATGGCGTTGTTTGGATAATCTTTTGTTTTTATTATAGTTATTGTAAGGTGTAGAGTCTTTTAATATTCCCTACAAAAAAGTGTAAAGTGTTTTAAATATTCATTACAATGGTTTATACGAATTCTGAAATGGCAGAAATGCATTTTATCTATGGTCTTGCGAACGGAAATGCAAGAGAAGCCAGACGTCTATACATGGAGCGTTATCCAAATAGATTGATACCTGATCACCGAATATTTTCGAATATTCATAGGCGTCTCGTCGAAACTGGAAGTGTCAATAAGAAAAGCAATGAAACAGGTAGACCACATACTGTTCGGACACCGCAGATCGAAGAGGCTGTTCTGAATGAAGTAGAAGAACATCCGGAGATTAGTACAAGAAAAATTTCAATAACATTGAATATTAGCCATCAAGTTGTGTGGCGTATCTTGCATGATTCTCTGCTATACCCTTACCACCTTCAAAGAGTGCAGGCGCTGCTTCCCCGGGATTTTCCTTTAAGAATTAATTTCTGCAGGTGGTTTCTCAATAGGCTAGCAGCCAACCCCAACTTTAATTCCATCATTCTTTTTACTGATGAAGCCAATTTTTCGAGAAATTCCATTATGAATTTCCATAACAACCATCTATGGGCAGACGAGAATCCTCATGGAATTGTCGAAACTCATTTTCAAGAACAGTTTTCTTTAAATGTATGGGGTGGTATAATCGGGGATCATTTAATTGGTCCTGTCTTCTTACCTGGTCGCCTAACTGGTGAATCATATAGACACTTTTTACAAGGCGTCTAGATTTTTTCCTACGGGGGCATCTTAAATCTTTAGTTTATACAACACCGGTGAATACAGTCGATGACCTACGACATCGAATAATAGGTGGATTTGAAACCATACGAAATACTCCCGATGTATTTGAAAGAGTACGAGAGTCGATGCGAAGAAGATCGGAGGCCTGTATAAGGGCTGGAGGAAGTCACTTCCAACAATTTTTGTGATGTTGTTTTTTGTCATATAATAATTGTCATATAATGTCAAATCATTTTTGTCATTAAATATTGTTGTTAAAATCTAAACTGCATTTAATTGCTACAAAAACCCGCTTTAATTTTCAAGTATAATGCGAAAAAAAAACATCAATGAAACAAAATTTAACCAAATTAAGCTTGAGCCTACTACAGGAAACAATAATAATTATTATCAGTGGCGTTCCCTGGATCCACGGACAGTCTCAATATTATTAATAAAAAATGTACGCCACTGACTTTTTTAAATTTTTCCATTTTTTTCAGATTGAACAATCAAAACTACATTTTGTTTTTCTTGATATTTTATGTTATTAGGCTTGGTTTTCGAAAGAAAAAATTTTTTTGTTCTTCTTGGGCATGCAATGAACTAGTTTTTATTTTTTTTCTCGAAAACGACACAAGATACAAAAAATTATCAAGAGGCAAAAAAGTCGTACTTTTAGATGTTTAATCTGAAAAAAATATAACATTTGTCAAAAAGTCAGTGGCGTACATTTTTTCTGTCAATATTATTTGTGAACGTGCCCTCCGGGACGTCACTGGAATTCATAAATACCATTTAGTTAGTGCTAAATTAGGTTCTTATCACATTAAATGACACTGCCAAATTTGAACAAAATCAGCAAAAGGATCTTTGAGATATTATTAAAAAAAAGTTTTTTAGAAAAAACTTTGACACCCTGTATCTTAAAAACCAAACATTTGCGGACCCATGTTTATATGAAACTTTCACCCTAAAATAGGCCAAAGAATCACCCCTCTTCGTTTGTACATGATGTTTAGGAACACCCGGTATATATATATATATTTATATATATATATATATATATATATATATATATATATATATATATAGAAAAGTACTAAATTAGTGGGGATGCAGTCAAAGAAAACCAAAGGCCTAGTTCAAAAGATGAACCCTTTATTGTATAGTCAAGCTTTCGGGATTATTTACCCCTTCTTCAGGACATTTCTACAAAAAATTTTAGAAAAAGAAAACCACGTTAGTAACTAATTCTAGATTTTATATATATATATATATATATATATATATATATATATATATATATATATATATATATATATATATATATATATATATATATATATATATATATATATATATATATATATATATATATATATATATATATATATATATATATATATATATATATATATATATATATATATATATATATATTATATGAAAGTCTCTTTCAGTCTCTATTCGGACGCGAGAAAGAAAGCTTCGAAAATGCCAAATGTGATTTTGGCGAAACGTCAGCAAAACTGTTCTTTTCAGAACGACAGTAGTGAACGGATGTACACCCGGAATGAAAACACATTGTATTTTTCCATCCGTGAAGGAGTAAAAATCTATATATATATATATATATATATATATATATATATATATATATATATATATATATATATATATATATATATATAGATACCATATTCATTTTTTCAAAGATAAACCTAGCTAAGAACACTAGCGGGGATACAGGCGAATCATTTAATGCCCCTCTCTAAAAAATGCCCCATACATTAAGCCGGTTGTGGTTTTTAATAAATTGTTGTCTTTAAGGAAAGGAATAATGTTTTTTTGATAATATCTCTTAAATTTTCTTTTATATTAAGTTTTTTTAATTGTCGTTAAATTTTGAAGTCTATAAATAGATAAAACATAACAAATAAATAAATTTGACACGGCACTCGTTAGAACTTGGTTTTAATGGTTTAATCGAAAGAAGTTGTGAAAATTATTTTAACAATGTTAAACTATTAAACTTGGACATGAGTGACAAGTTACTTTTATAATTACACATTTCTAACACTTTTAAAGAAGCCCTACTTAAAATTTTAGAAAAAAAAATGCGATCACAACACTCACCGCTAGTATATAATTTTTTGAGGGATGCTAATATACAGGGAAAGTGAACTTTGAAGTCGGATAAATATAAAAATAAATTCTAAACAAATTTCCTTAATTACTTTTCTACCTACGAATGCACGTTTAATTTTAAATATAAAGTTATATTTGAAACATCGAAGAAAAGCAAAATTGTTTATGAAGAGAGACTTTTTCGTAAAGCCACAAATAAAAGCTTTTGCTTTCATCAAAACAATCAGGGGATATCCTACATATAAATTTAATATCTAATTCCGTTTAGAAGGTAGTATTAAGATATTTGTATGATACTATAATTATTATATCTATATTTTGGTAAATATAAGTTATCACATAAAGAGATCTATCTCACATTTGTTGACTTACAAAAAGCCTATGTGACCCTTTAAGTGTCGGAGTTCCTAAATACAAGATATATGGTTAACCTTCGATAAGGTCCCAAAACTTCTAAGAATTTCGCATTAAAACCGGAAAATACTTGACGAAACGCTTTGAAGCAAGTCGAGGTAAGAATAGCAATTACAATTTTATTATGCTTTAGTATTTATAAAACTGAACGAGATGCGTTAACAATTAAGCAAACTAACAGCCAAACCTAAACAACATTTATTGCAAATCAAGCAAAGGCCCTGGCTACTTAAGGTACACACACGACAAACGTCAGTAAGCGGATATAAATATTATTATTCTATATAGTTTATTCGACACAAAAAAGTGTGTTTGGACTCATACACTTTCTACTAAATAATCTGATTATACTTAATTGAAAACAGCTAGTTAGTATAAGCATATTTCTATGTTTGCAAGCCTGTAATATTTGCTGTATTTTAACTATTCATTTCATTGATCAGGATTTTATTGATTTATTTATGTTTTTCGAAGAAAAGTCAATCCGAATACAATTTATGCAATAATCTAGCATTTCTTACCTGGCCCACTGACCGCATCATCTTCACAATTGCTCTGGTTTTCGTCAAACGTATCTTGCCGGACCAGAAGAGGCCTCTGTGGTTCATCGTAAAGAGAAGGCATATATAATGTAGAGACTTCGTTTAAAGGAAAATCGTAAGTTGTGTGAGTGTGTGAAATATCGTTTTGAATACGCATTACCCAAGACATGTCACCTAAAATATGGATAAAGTCTAAAGTAATTATATGAAAAATCAATCAGTATTTTGTAAAAATTAAACAACTGTCAATCACAAAGGGAAAAAATAGGCACTGACTTATTATAAATATTTTTTTTTAATTTAAACATTTCTCACATAAAGACGATTTAGCAGAAATCAATAAGATGAAGATATGCCCGTGGTTCTTTGTAATAAAAATATACTTTGCATTAAAAATATACTTTATGGTACAACACAGCGGACGAAAATTACAACTAAATGTTACTTACGACAGAACAGTTGACATCTCGATATACGAAATCAAGACCTACAATGCCGGGTTTAACTTTTAAAGATGTTTGGGCTATATTTTCTTCAAACGCCAAAATTATCACCCAGTTGTTAAAGATTGTATGACATTTAAAACCAAGAAGATTATCATAAAGTTAATTAGGTTGAATAAAGTAAACAACAAAATATACTAAACGGTGTGGTTTATTTAAAACTAAATATTCATTAGGCCCTTTTTTTATTAATGAAAAACCCTATGAGATCTCATTTAACTAACCCCTAATATAAACCAAGATAAAAGAAACTTTGTTTAGATATTAAATATGTCTTAAACTTTGATACTGTTCACTACCAGGTATAACATTATAAACTTAAAAAAAAACATTACTAAAGGAAAGTGTATAAGCCCTTATTAGGCACCTTGACTTTTTGACTTGAGCAAGTTACAAAGTTATATACATGCCTTAGCATATCCTGATGTCTCGCCCAAGAGCTGTTTTTTCTGTAGTTCAACGCTGTGTGGCCAGATAAATCTCAGTAAGGGTCACCGGTCAGACTATTAGGCTAGATTGTTAGCTTCTCCATATCATAATAGTAAAATGTTAAAATATTCGGTAAAATTTAATTTTTTGGAATAAATCCTTCTTTTTATGGAGGAAAATAATAAATATATTATTATATTCCTATAAATAAATTTGTGAAAAATAAATAATAATAATACTGGGACAAAGTATTATAACGGAGAGAAATATACCTGCGAACCGACAGGAAATCCTTTGGATAAATAAGCAGAGGAAAAAGACTTTGCCATTCCAAACAATAACAACTTACAAAGCACAATCACGAGTAACCATATTAAATAAGCAGTCAAGATAATGTCTGCATTATGCCACTTGTAATTTCATCCACACATTCTAATACACTAAAGAAATATCTCATCCTGTGTACCTATATCACGCACCGATGACTCTCGGAAACTGCATACGAAGCGAGAAATGAGAGAATAATAATAATAATAAATGTTGATAATCAACCTGCACTTACCTCCGACACGGACGACTGAACAGAGAGACGGAGGGAACCATATCCAGTGCAGGACCAGGTCATTGCGACAAGATATTACTTGCGTCACGTGCTAAAGCAGAACGTCGAAACTGATCTGTGTAGAATATGTCATCAGAAAGCTGAGACAATACTGCACATAGTCAGCGCCTGCAGCACCATTGCTCCAAAAGAATATTTAAACAGGCATAATGATGTAGCCAATATCTGTCATAAAAACGATTTAATCAAAGAAATCTTGCCCTATTACAAACACAACACAAATACCGTTATAGAAAATGAAGTTTTTAAAATTTACTGGGATACCGAAATCGTTGCAGATGGACATATACAGCACAATAAACCAGATATTAACTACATCAACAAAAAGGAAAATTGGGTATACTACATCGATTTTGTAATTCCTAGAGAGAACAATATACTTAAATCCTACGCGGAAAAAATTACAAAATCTCTAGAACTGACACACGAAATTAAAAGAATCTACAACCTGACACAAGCAGAAATCCTACCATTTATCATCTCTGCAACCTTGAGAAACTTAGTCTAGGCAGAGAGTTGGTACGATTGACGCAAAAACCAGTTATACTATTAACTGGCCATATTGTCCGCCGGTATGTGTTGCGCGAATAGTACACTTGGCTTTGGCTCTGGTACTATATAATCCCATCCCAAAGGTAAACCAAAAAAAATGGTAATAATAATGACAATAAATAAATTAACAACTAAAAAAAATTGAAATGAATTACGGTTTCTAAGATTTGTACAAAGATATTACCAAATAATTATACGCATATTAGACTGTGTTATATGTATGTAGTGAAATTCTATACAAGGGAAGTTGTGGGTAAAGGCGAATTTACCGATTGTTTTGTTTAGCCACCTAAGAGGTATGCTATATACCAATTACTTAAATTATTGGATTAAAAAATCAAGACGTAGAACTAATTAACGTAACTTACCAGTAGGCCTACGAACATACACTTCAGCCCAACCTTGACACCAACAAGCACAGGTATATTTTTCTTTCTTACTTTCGTCAGTTTTAAACATTTCTTGTAACTTAGTAGTAACCAATTCTTCACCAATTCTCCCTCCCTCCTCTTGCGGAGAGCTCACAGAGTTGTTAGATTTTTCATTGGAATTTTGTCGACTGGGCTCCGTACTGCTGCTACCTAAACATTTAAAGGTTTCTGTTAGAAGCGCAGGATCTAAAGTTCTTGTTATACACATTTAATAGGTGTTTAATTATATATCAATTAGATCTGGTCTAACTCTTAAACCTTTTTAGTGAATAGGGGGTTAATGTCTAACAACAAAGGTGATACACAATTACTGTGGTTTTTTTGAATCAACTACTTTATTTACAAAAAATAATTAGATTCTTCGGTAGAATAACAAACATACTCAGTTTCAACCGAAACACTGATATTTCATTTTTATATCAGGTTAGTTAAATGTTTTGAATTATTCAAAACAACATTTTTAATATCTTTAATACGGGTCTTAATCATTGTTGCCAATATATCCAGAACCTTTACATTTAATTAATTACTCGAATCACAGATAAAGTATTTATAATAGAATTTACTTGAAAGGTCTAAAATACCTATATTAATTGAGAATATTTTTAGATTATTTACAACGGATAACATTTTTTGTTTATATTTAATATTATATTGTAAGAAAGAATACTGGAAACATTATTAAATGGTAAAATGCAAATGATTAAATTAGGATGGACACTTATTACCTAACACCAATACATAATCCTTAGTAGTTAATTCTTTAAAATAGCAACCAGTAGTGTAAACCAGGTTTTTAAATTTAGAGAATGGTTTAGATAAAACCTGAATAAAAAAAATTTGAAGTATTTACACAGATGTTTATAGATAGTTTTTCCGTAGTCCTCAGTTAAAACATTAGGTTTATTTAAATAATTTGGACTCCTAATAAATGTGAGGTTTGTCAGTACTTGTGAAGTTAATAGAAACAGCATAATTTGTTTGAATTGATACTGTATTTGTATTATCCTTTATGTTATCTTTAAGAGTTCATAATAATATTTTGCTTTTTTGAGCTCCTTCCCGTACATGTCATTTTCCATTTAAAGAGATTCAATAGTAGTCTACATGTTGTTATTTAATATGTTGACGTCCTCAATTTCTTTGCTAAAAGTTTCTTTTTGTTTAAACTTCTAATTTACTAAATAGATTTTTGGTCTGATCCATTAAAACGAAAATTTCTTTATTTAATGTTTTATGTTCTTATTTTAACTGGTTAATATTTTCAATAAAACTTTGTTCCCTACTTACCGTCTTCAGAATTTTCAATAATATCCTAATTATTTCCAAGTCTTTATGTCGCAGATAATTTCAGTTTTCTATATCATATTTGATAGAAATTTTAGATTAACTTTTCCATCGGGCTGTTCTTTTTTACTCTTTTATTCAAGGGCCTAGTTTTTTCGTTTCCTCGAAATCTAATTTAGATTTATTAATTTTTTGATTTTGTTTAGGTTTAATTATTATTTTAGGTTCCAATATTTCGGTATAAGATGGTTTGGTTGAGTTCATTATATAATTATTTTTGAAATTCTTCATGTGGTGTTTTAATTGTTCTATTGTTGCTTTGTCATGTATAATACTTTAAATGTTTGAGACAAGTGTATTGATTTCAACAGCAAAGTTTACATTCTCAAAAATTTCAACCTTTGTTAATAAATTATTTATGTTTTTAAATATTTTAATGTTATATTAAAAAAAATATATTTTCCTCTTTAATTTTAGATTGTTCCGTATTTTGTTATTCACCCATTATGAAGATTTTGCAGCTTTTGAATTCCAAAGTTATTGGCACATCAATTTAATTAAAAATGAGGACAAGACGCTGCTTTTGATGTTTAATGTCAATGATCTTTTGAAAAAAAAAGCATACAGAACCAAACTATCAAATAAGTTTGGAGACATGTCAGAGCCATCGATTGTCACATGCTATGGATTTTATTCTATTTTTCTAAATGCTACAGATACAAATAAAATGTATTAGAATTAAAATTACAGCTAACAGTAGTAATAGCAGCGGGTACCATAAAATTGCAATTTTATCATCTCCAAAATTAAAATCAAACGTAAAAAAATGAAAAATTACAAATACAAATTCAAATCAAACAGGTGTTCAGTGTCAACTAACTAATTCTTACCAGTTGTCAATAATCTGTTATCAGTCCTGGTATTGCACATGCTCCAGCACTTATCACAAAGTCCCTGTTTAAGAACTTTCTGTGAACAACCGCTTGTCGTGACTGTCACCAGCTTGTTGCCTACCAGCCAAGTCATGGATTGTCCCGCGTTTAACAAAAAATCAGCACCAGGTAACCTTTTAAAATGAACGTTAGTTTCAAAACAATAAGTTTAATATTTTAGAATAGTGTATTAAGTATGAGAAACAAATAAATGTATGAAATTTACTGTATTTGTACCTTCTTGAAAGAGCACTGCAAGGCGAAAAAGCATAACGAGCCATAAGATCGATACAAGTTTCGTTTAACTCTTCATAGAACGTGCTTACGCCTTTATCTCTTCTTACGGGCATGGTTCTTTCATCCCGTCTTCTAGAGCCTAAAAATTGATATTAATAACTATTGCTACTAATGAACGATGTTATGAGCACTACTCTAACTACCATCTCAAAGTAGCTGCTAGACTTTAATAGATAACGGAATATTTATTGAATTAAATTACACAGTCAATACACTCGAATTCACATAAAAAAAAAACTTTCCTAAGAAAATATGGCCGCATATTTATTAATAATATTAAAAATTTACAAAGAAATGTGATACATTAAAAGGCCACACAACACTTCGGGCGAAGAAGGAACGGGGTTTTCCTAAACCACCCTAAATTATAATTTACAATGGAGACCGAAAAAAATAATGAAAGTATTTTTTTAGATTTAAGGATAATTAGAAATTTCCCACAAAATCAAATGGCATACTGACCAATATCCAAACTTTAATTCTGAACATTCAAATAACCAAAAGAACTGTGTAATAAGGGATTAACAGAACTCGCAATCGCATTAACCTCTCCAGAAAAAACAAAGAACTCATTTACATTACAATGATAAGAGCCAGTAAAAAATAAAAATGATAAATACCTTACACACATGACCTATCAGAAAAACTAAAGTACATTCGTGCAAAGCACAAAATCACTGAATGTTATAAAAAACATTTATTAAATCAACATATAAGTACTACAGAAAAACAAATCAACCGTAGTCTAACCATGTCCGTGTTTGTAATAAACAAAATTTCTTAATAAGCATGAACATACCGTAACACATGAGTTTAGTTTCACTGCTACAGATAGTCTAGCACAAGCTCGAAATTATCATTCGTCGATATTTAAGTAAATGATAAAAATAAAATAGGTGGTAAGTGTGATATAATGATAAAAAGGATATGACTGGTTTAAGTTGAAAGGTCTCGGTAACCAGAGGATCTTTTCAAAAAAAAATCATGTAAATTGGTGCAGTACAACTATCTTACAAACTTGGTGAACAATCTGGCTTAGTGTTTATTATATAGATCACTGTTACTTCTAGCGCCTAGTTACAAACGGTTTTCTATAAGTCGTTTCCCTGTGTTAATTACTTTTCGCGGACACTGGACAGTTTATCTTTTAATACTTTTAAACTTTAACTACTATAGGGTAATAAATATATACATTTGTGGATAGTGATAGGGAATAATCTGTTTCACCGGCGTAACCAGGAATAGGGACAGCCATATTTATTCATTATTCCCTCGTCTCGGAGGCCTCCTGTGTGGAAATCATTTCCACAGAGGTCACTGTTCAGTCGAGTCAGTTATTGAGTGTTGGGCAATAAAATTAAAACATCTTTGGTTGATTGATATTTAACGACTACCATCGAGAGACCTCGCGACCATATAAATGTACTAAATCAAATTTTATTTACAGCAACATCCATTTTCGACTTGATCATTATGTGTGGTGATTTAAATTTAAAAGCTGGATATCAAGACAAATCATATAACATATTACCGGATTTATTAGAGATCTTTTTGCTAGGTACGGCATTTCTTGTAAAAAATCGAACTATACTTGACACCATTTTAAATTATGTTATTACTAATAAATCCTCTTTAATTCAATTGCGTAATTATTGTGATTTAGGTCAAATCTTTAAATTTAAAATTGATTCTTGCCGATCGCCTGACTTCTTTGTAAGTACTATTTATTACAGATCTATTAATGGAATAAATGTTAACTAACTAATGTATTTAGTTTTTAAAATATTCGAGGGTTTTTCAGATCTCGATCCAAATTTTGACCAAGCTTTATATTTTTTGTTCTCTTATGAAAACGCATATAATCCGCATAGCGTCTTTGCATTGAGAATTCCTCATTTCTCACGATGTGACGTCACACTGTGCTCTTGCTCTGTCTATCTTGGTGTCACACTGTACCCAAGAGCTGAACTAGTCACACGTGACGACTAGTTCAGTGTACCGCCACGATAGACTCTGAGAAATATTATTTCGCACAGCTTGACGTCACATCGTCAGAAAAGCGGAATTTTCAAGGCAAGCATAATGTTATTATTAATTTAATTTTCAAAGTTTCTCATGCAGTGATAGAAAAAGTATAATATGAAACAGGTGCGAAAAGCACATTTAATGCACGTGAGTTCACTGCAGTTTGGCTCGTGACACCAAACGTTCACACTCGTATGAAATATGCGTGTTTTGGCACTTGTTGCATATTTTGTTGGAGCTGTCTAGCCATTTTTCTTTACAAGCTAAAAAAATTATGAAAAAATGTACTTCAAAAAAATGCAATAAAAAACGAAAAATAATATTTTATTTCATCTTGAAAATTTTACTCTGTAAAGTCGGCGCCCAATTTATTATTAATCACTACCACAAAAATATATTCAGGTATTGAGTGTCTTGATATCTAATACCACGAGAATAAGGTCTTACTGTCTTTATTAATGGAGAAATTGATTAGCGAATACAGGAGGTTAAAAGAGAAGGGAAACACTCCCTGGTGGTCTTGCTGGACTTTTAACCTCCCATAACCATTAACACTGAATAGAAAATTAAGGAGAATGGAGATGCCGATAAAAATGACAGATATATGTTGGAGCTCCTTGAACAAAAGAATAGTAAAGAGTGGGAGGGCAGAGGTGGGGGTCAAGACGGGATGTCCGCATGGATCGAGCCTTGGGCCAACCCTCTGGCTTGTGTGTATGGAAGTGTGAGTAAAAAGGATGGATGAGCTAAGAAGAAGGGAGAATTTGTACGGACAGGCTTTTGCAGATGACCCGGCATTAGTTACGTTATTAGTGATACATCGGTACAAGAGATGGAATAAAAGTGGATGTTAGTATGGGAAAAATGCAAGGAATGAGAAAGGGAAGCGAATGTGGAGTGTAATATGGGAAAGACGGAGTGCATGTTTGTCGAGGCCAGGGGAAGAATAAGAGCGCCGGTTGTTAAAATGGATGATGTTAGAATTAAAGTGAAAGAGTGGGTCGATTACTTGGGTATTAGTATGGATGAGAAATTTAAATTTATTAGATTTTTTTCAACAATAAACAACAACAAATATTATACAGTGATTTAATGATAAAATCAATTATATTTTAACCTAATAAAATATTCAGTGAAGAAACATGTTCAACACCTTATCATCTCTTTTAAAACTTTGAACAAGAATTTACCCTGTCTCTATCAAAATAATATTCGTTTTCAAAGATGCTAGTAATCATAATATATTTTTATATTTCTTGTTAATAAAATTTGAAAACAAAAATACATTCAAATCTATCCCATAGGACTTACTGTATTAACTTCCTAAAAGGTAAATCAAAACGTGAAATTAAGTTATTATAGCCAAGGAAGCATTAGGTCAGACCTCAGGAAAATTAGGAAGCATGTCTTGGATACGTTGAAAGACAAAAAGTTGATAGTTTTATTATTTGTAGGCATTACAAGCACGTACCATGTCGAATAATTGTAGTGTCTGCAAAATGGTGGGTGAGGTCATTGACATAAATGAGAAACAGGAAAGGACCAAGAACTAATCCCTGAGGGACGTCCGAGTTCAGGACACGCTCAACTGAGTTGTTTCCATTAAATGCAACCCTTTGAACACGTTCCCCGATATATGAACGAAACCAATCATGTATGATTCCCTAAAACCGTACTCTTCCATAGCAGTATTTCGTGATTTACATAAACGAATACTTTAAAAAAATCACAAAACACGTCCGCGGCCAATTCGCCAGAGTTAAATTAATATAAAAATGATCCAGGAATTCAAAGACTGCACTTTCTCCACCACCTTTCCCATGATGGGTAAAAGTGCAAATGACCTTAAGTTAGAAGCATCCTCCTAATCCCCACTCTTCAAACGAGGGATAACTAAGCCTTTTTTTCAGGCAACGTGGAAACATTGTTGAGAGTAAGGACGCATTAATTGCTTCAGCCAATACTGCGAAGCTTCGATTTACACAATCATCGCATACTACTAAAATACTTGCTTATAAATTCTTCTACAAACAGTGTAAATTTTTGTAAATAATATTTATAAAATTATATTTAAAACTTCCCTTTTTAGTGTTTACTGTACTGCATAAATTTGAGTATAAAAAAGGTAAATACTCTACAGAAGAAAAAAGTAAAAAAAATAACTCTCAGGGAAAATTGAATATAAAAAGTAAGAGTTTTATCAGATTAGTTACATTAATCAAGTAGATTATCCACGTAAATGAATTAATTAATAAATAAAATAAAAAGAAATATAGAAAATATCACCTTGTTCTGTTAAACTGGAAGAACGTTTCCTATCAGAACTATCCTGATTTATGCTCGACAGGTCCAGCTTATAAAATAGGGTCTCTTCATACAGCTGAAGATTAGTTTTCAAGCCCTAAAAAATAAATTCTGGAATATTTATCTATCGATTTAACTAAAATTAAAAAAATATAATTAATAAGTATAATACGTGCACTTACATTTATAATAAAGCTTACAAAATCCCTTCTGAACGTTAAACGACATTTAAGGAACCAAACTGCTATCACATGGTGTGCCAAAGAAACTATGTAATGATTGAACTTAAAGGGATTACTGTAAGGTAACGCTACGGCAAACACCGCCATATATTGATCAGCCACGAAATTTGCAAAAATTGTAGGAAGTTGTGTCATTGCTGAAATAAACAACGAAATAATGATATTATATAGGGATTTAATGATAAAGTAATAATAATTCCCTGTAAATCCCGTGAAACCTTAGAATTAAAATGAGGGGTTCCATTCCACAACTCGCCTTATCCATTTTACCTCATTTACAAGGTACAAAAAAGGGTTTACTCGTAACATAAAGATAACTAGGCAGCCATTTTCACGCTAATGAATAGATGAAACAATATTAGAAGAAACCACATGTCAGAATACAATCCTCTTCACTTAATTTTTGATAAATTCATATATATATTTTAGACAAAGCAATTGAGGCAGATAGATTAGAAAAGTTTGATATAAAATGAACTTAAAAATATTTTTAGATTTGTTTCATTTTGCTTTAACTATACAATAATACAAGTTTGTTATTAAAAAATAAATAAATCCTAGGCGATATATCCTCTTGTTGATCACCTTCACAAAAAATCTTGTTCATGTAAAGAATTTGGAAAAAATATCCAAATCCTCCCATTCTCGCCAATTTTCACCAAAATGGAAAATAAGTAGGTTTCTAACATCAGTTACTTTCTTCACTGCAACTAATTTTGGAATATCAACGAATTATATGTACGTTGGAAACTTATTCGTTTCCCACTTTAAAAGGTAGGTTTTCTCCTTCTAATTTTAGGGGATGCCCTTTAGAGCAGATGAACAAACCTATATATGTTCCATATTTATTTATTTTTTTCTCTGAAAATGGATGCAACATTTTCAAAAAGTTTTCATAATATAAATGTCAAAATTGGTAGTTTTAGGTTTTTTGGCATGAATATTACGGATTTTAAACTCATTTCGACGTTGCTTCTAGAGGGCGCTAGTTTCACCGTATTATTTAAATAAATCAAAATATATTTTATCTGTCGAGTTATGTTTAAAACATGATAAAAATCTGAAAGAACGTTCAATTTTTCACAGAAAAGGTACTCTTGTTTAGGTCGTCGGTTTTTGACTTATTTGTATTTAAATGGTTCAAGGTATTTGGCCACTACCGTTCCTGAATCTTTTGCCGCCCCGTGTAAAAGAGGAAATTGCCGCCCTAATAAATTTGGTATTACAATAGCAAAACACATTTTTTGCAATATTGGCTTTTTGCCAATATTGGACCTGCCACCTATGGAAACTTTGTCTAATAGCAACCTATTTAATAATTTAAAAATGAAAATCGTACCTAAAAACAACTAAAAGTCTGAACATTCAAAACTGACATGCACAACTTTAGAATTAAATAAACACTGAAACAAGTTATGTTTTCCAAACAACAAAAAAATAAAATAATTATAAAACGTTTTTGCAATCGCTGAGAATAAAACTTGGAAAATTCCATTGAATTTACTCCAACGCCTTATAACGCTTGGTCACTTGTCCTGTTAACATTTTAAAAGACATTAACTGTAGTTCTATCTAAAATCTCTTTTAAATAAATACAAATCAAAAATTTGTTTAAAATTAAAAACTTCATTTACGCACATGAGAATGGGTCTTTCTTTGACTTTAGTTACCTCTATTTTTCCAACTCCAATTTCCATCCCTTCGGTGACATTTTCAGATAAAGAAAAAATGTGGTGTGTTGAAAATAAATGACCAGGAAAACTGATTTAGTATCAGTCACATCTGATTCTTGCATTTGTCAAGCGATATTATACCTTTGAATATATTAAAGCATTGGATTAAGGTAGCATTCAACAAAAAATATTCAGTTCGATCCTCAGTTATTCCAAAATTTGTTAAATATGTAACTGTTGGGTCATAAATTTATATTACATCTGATGATGGCTTCTTGTGGGGTGAAACACTTGTAATCACTCTTATGCTTTATCACACTATTTGACTGAAGTCAGTACATTGTTTTCCTTTCCCAGAATTAATATATCTAATAAACTGAGTTTTGTACATTCATCCCAATTTTTTGTACGCCTCTATTATCTTAGTTTTTTAAGATATTTTTCATTTTTTAACATTAGAATGTACTAATATAAATAAGCTGGTTTTTTATATACGCCCTTTTTAATTAATCAATTATTAAACAAACTAATAATAGAGTCAAAGAGATGCAATTACTGTCCAGAGTTTATTAGCAACACATTTACCTTAGAAAAAAGCAACACACAAGAAATTAACTTATATAGCTACTTATACATCAGCTATTTACAAAAAAAAATAAATAAAAAGAACAGAAGGAATGAAAAAAGCAAAGTATTAAATATAAAACACATTACATAACAGAACGTAAAATGAACTTCTTCGAGTTTTTTGGATGTTAAATCAATTATTTCATATCAAAGTTTTTACAAATATTTTGTTCTATTGATATTATTGAAAGATTTGCAAACTCTGGTATTGAAATTTTGCCGCCCCCAAATTTGCGCCGCCCCGTGCTAGTGCACGTGTTGCACCCCCGTCAGGAACGGCACTGATTTGCTATCTTTTTCTTTAGCCGCTGACATCGCTATTTTTTTTTCTGAGGCCTGTGTCGGTGTATGTCAAATTTATGATATTGTTCTTTTCTTCTAAGTACGCTTGTGTTAGCATTTGCCAAATTTACATGTCATTAAATATTTGACTATTTTGCGTGCGTGTTACTTATTACTTGTGCAAACGTACTAGCGTAATCACAAAATGCCACGACATAATCATTTTTCTAACAGTGAGATGTGTGATATGATTTATGTTTTTGCTCGAGCAAAGTTTAGTGGACCTGCGGCGTCCCGAAGATATCTACAACTATACTCAAATCAAAGGCAACCTAATCATAAACTTTTCAGAAATTGGTCAAAAATTTATTAAATAGATCATCGGAATAATCTTGTCTTAGTCTGCAGGTGAAAAATATATGATTTATATCTCCATAGTCGTCGCATTTGCATAATGGATCATTTTTAACACCGATTTTATTAAGGTGACTTGGGAAGCAGCCGTGATTGATTTTGAGGCGGTTTATTGTCCGTATGTTTTTCCTGGATATGGGTGTGCGATAATGAAATGTCTTGGTGAACCTTAAAATAGAACGTGTTTGTTATGTTGACATATATTTTCCATTCTTTGTTCCATTCGTTTAACATATATTTTTTAAAATGACAATAAAAATCTGAAAGTATAATGGTAGGTTCATGAATTTTGTTTTTTGGGGACTTGGGAATTTTCTCGACAATCTCGTTGCCCATTATTCCAGAATGGGCTTTAGTCCAGAGAAAATACACTTCTATGTATTTCATTGAATTTAAAATTTGTATTTTATTGGCAATAAAAATATTGGGGTTTTTATTTTTGCTGACATAAAAATTTTCTAAACTGTTAAGGACAGATTGAGAGTCTGAGCAAATAATAATGTTTTCAAATTTTGATGTAAGGGCCCATCTTAATGCATGATAAATAGCCGCTGCTTCGGCTGAAAAAATACTCAAGTTTTTATGTAGGCTAAAAGCATGCTGATAGTTGTGTTCAGGGCAGTAAAATGCTGCATTTAGATTATTTTCTTGTTTTCATACATCTGTGTGGATTGGATGTAAAGTGAATTGTTTTGGCCACTAAGGAGTCCAGACTTAAACCCTCTGGATTTCTCAATATGGTCAAACTTGAAGGATTTGGTATATGCTGAAAAAGTTAATTATTTGCAGGAGTTGCGACAGAAAATACAAAGAGCCTTGGATACCCTTAAAAATAATAGAGAAGTTTTGTTTTACATTCAAAGACATTTAATAAAATGTATTGTAAAATGTTTGAGGTAGATGGTGGACACTTCCAACACTTGATTTGAAGTTTTTTATTATTACTATTATTAAAATTGTTATTGCTAAATATAGGTTTTTTTATTGTTACTGCGTCTCTTTTCATCCATTAAGTACTGATAAAAAAATCAGAAAAAAATACAAAAATACCTTGAACCATTTAAATGCAAATAAGTCAAAAACCGATATTGAGTTAAGACAACCTAAACAAGAGTGCATTTTCTACGTTCTTTGAAAAATTGAACTGTTTGATTTCTTTCAAGATTTTCAATATATGTTTTAACCATAATTCTCAATTAATGAGAAACAGAATAAAAAAAAATGTTTTGATTTACCGTATCAATCACAATATTTTGGTGTCTAGTATGTCCAGTTTAGAGATTGTCCATTCTTTATGAATCACCCTGTATATACGGGTTTACCCGTATTCCATACTGAAAGCGCATCCTGACATTAAACATCATTCTAGAACTTGCAATATCCGTCGTTTATATCGCGACAGATCTCGTCTTATCCATGTAACGAAAATATACACAATTTTCGTTACAATAATTTAAAAATTAATTTCATTTCATTATTCGTTAAGAGAAAACACAATTTAAGAGTTTCTTCTAAATGTTAGACATATTTAATTACCAAATAGAATAAGGGGTACCTAATAATAATTAGAACGTAATAAAAAAATTATACCTGTGAATTTATTAAAATTCCATAAATTATCATTTCCTATATAAACAAAACAAAGAAAAGTATATCCGATAATCATAAAAAAACAGGTCTCAATAATATGCGAGAAGTTGAAATCATAATGGCAACGCGACAAAGTACAGGCCATTATTTCAATCGCTGGTATGGGACATAGAAAAAGACGCTCTCGTAAAGATACAAGGCATTCGATATATTTATTTTTGGCACGTAATGTAATTTACAATTCGACCTTTTTAAGTTTTTGGCTACTGAAGACGACAATCCATCCCTAACGGACTGTATAAAGTTCCAGAAAGCACATATCAGTAATTTGCATAAGGGAGATATTGTATGATCTATATCATATTTTTCAATATTATGTAAAGGTAAGTAAACGTGTGTTTCTAAACAAGAATTTAATACGAATGTTAAAGTACGCGCCTAAAAAAACATATTATATACATGTACTTGTATTTTTTATTTTGCTAAACTAAAGTTTATTGGATAAACTATATTACTTAGATGCTGTATATATTATATACATGTACTTGTATTTTTTATTTTGCTAAACTAAAGTTTATTGGATAAACTATATTACTTAGATGCCGTTGAAATCCACACTTTCCACTTCTAAAGATGATCTAATGGTCAAAATAATCCCCATTATTAAAATACTGATAAATATTCTTGATTATATTTAAGTTATTTAGAATCTAAATATTAGAAAGAAGGAATATAGTTCATGAAATGGGACCTTTTAAATATAAAGTTAATAAATATTTCTTAACAATTTTTAATCGAATAGGAAACGCTATTAAAAATATACCTTCGCTGCTCTGCACTCGGCCTACTTACTACTCATTGACATACATTAACTTGCATCTACGGCACTAGATTTGTACCTCGGAACCCCGCCCCAGTGAACGGATTTTCGTAAAACATGTTTTTGAACACTAAGTACAAAGATGTTTACCCTTAATTATTGCCCCTTTTAATTATTTAAATTAATAAATAAGTAATAAGTATTAAGTATTAAGGGACTTCATATAAAAAAGATCAGTAGGGGAGAATATTAGAAGGCACAGTAGCAGATATCTAAAAGTAAAAAAGACGAAGAAACGAAAAATCAACTAAGTAACTGATGCTGACTTCAAATTAACCGTCCTCAATCCAATAAGTCTTCAAGAAATGAGCCTTGTAATAGCCATAAAAGAATTTCTGGTGAAATGTATTTAGCGGCGCAGATATTATTCGATTTAGTTTTTTTTAATGTACCCTACTGCCATCCCCTCCAAAATAAATTTCTGTCCCAGTATAAACCGTTCAGAGCGATTCTGATTATCGGCGCCTGTGAATAAAGTTATTTATTTACTGAAATAAAAATTTAACAAGTCGACTCACATAAAGTTACTCAATACACTTTTTAAATATTCGGAGAAACAAAATAGCATTATTTTCTTAAAATTTAGGATAAGAAGCTGCACAACTTGATGGCAACCGAATTCTTAATTTTTATTTAAATGAATAAATATCTCTCAAAAACATGAATTTTATGTATCGATCACGTGCAAAGCGGAATAATCAACTTAACTTCTAGAGGATCGAATAAAAACTATCTGAAGTGAACTCAAAAGAAAACAAAATTACGGATAAATACATTACTATTCTCCCATATATTAGCGTTAAGTTCTGTGGATTCAACTTTTATGCCATTTCCCGTTCACTTTAGGGTATCTAAGAACTAGCTAGATAAAATTTGTAAATAAAATATAATCTAGTACATTGAGAAACCCCAAACACAAGATACTGAGCCATCGGATATTTAAAATATGTTACCAAGTAGCGTCATTTTCAAAATTTTAACTTAATTCAAATTTTCGTCTGGAGATAAATATGGCAAAAATAAAGAATGTGTAAAAATATTCTGAAAGTATTTCATACTAAAAATCTTCTTTTTCAGTAACAGTACAAAAAAAACTTGAGTAATCGAACTGCAAAAGTCAATTCATAATTTACAGTTTTAACCTCAGAGTCTGATATAAAATAGAGATCACAACTCATTCATAAATCACGTTAGGTGTATGCGCCAACATAGTTCCCCTATTTTTCACATTCTATCGACCAATGTTTACGATAAAACAAGAACTGGAGATGGCCAAGCCGTGGCCATTTGTTGACGAATGCCAGTGGCGCCGCGAGTTTTTACTTCCTGCATAAAAAAATATCATTAATCGTGAAAAACTCATCGTTCCAGGTTTTTACAGTTCTTCATGTTTTTCCATTTTTGTCGGTCGGTCGGTCTGTTCCGGGTACAGCTAAAAAGCCTACTTACTCGATTAACTTTAATTTTCCACAAAAATTACGTCTGTTATATTGGTATGAATTCAATATGGCAAAACAAAATGACGACCTGTTCAAATATTTGATGTACGAAAATAAAGAAATGCTTCATTATCGTTGACAAAAAGAAGAATTCTTACCTATTCCTCAACAAGGCAAATAGGTATTTTCACCGTTCTGTGGCATCATTTTCAGTGTTTTCACAAATGTTTAAGGATTTTATTAACGCCAATAACAAGATTTGCGAGATAGTAATCTTCTAATATTTTTTTAATTAAGTTGTGTAATTATACCAAGATTTGAAATCAAATCGGAAATCACAAAGTCGCATACGAAAAAACGAAATTGATTTTCACTTCTTGAATTAATTACCAACAAATTTCAAAGAAATAATTGTTCCCTATTTCACTATATAAAATCTAACCTTTAAGTTAGGAAAGTTTAAAAGGAAATTAGTTATTTATATATTATTAAACTTTTAGAGTTTTAAACTAAAAAACAATGCTTTTAACGCGCTTTTATTGGCTTCCTACTCGTCTGATTGTATGTTTGTATGTCTGGTTTAAATCTTGTAATAGATTTTTCACCACTTCCACATTACTGATTATTTTCAAATTTGATATGCATACACTATCGGATATAAAAAAACCGAATTTTTTTAGTCGTTTAGAAATCCAAAATGGTGGCACCAATAAGGCCGACGAATTTTGTTACTTGTGTAGATTAAACTGAAAATCGGTGCCTAGGAAAATTTAAGAATGTCCGCATTTAAAAATTCAAAATAGCGGTGTCAAATGATGATTTTAACTTTTGTGGGGATTATTGAAGAATTCACAACAAAATTCAAAATGGAGGCGTCAATATAGCGAACGAATTTTGTCATTTGTACAGACTCGGCTGAAATATCGGTATCAAGAAGTATTTAAGAATGAAAGTTATGAAATTTTAGTCAATATGTGAGAGTTATAGCATACTGATTTTAAAATGTTTGCCAGATTTAATTAAAATTCGGCATTTGTGGGTATTTAAGACTGCACATCATGAATTTTTGTCAACATTTAATAGTCGAGGAGAAAGAGGGGATCACAAAACTTCTAAAAAAATGTTTAGAACTAGACTATTTTAAGTTTGACAACAAAATTTACAGAATGACTGTTCCCTATGGGGTCGTCTTTCTCCTCTCTTGGCTGAAATTTTTATGTGGTATTTTGAACATAAGTTTCTGTTTTCTAAGATAAATAATTTAACTAAACTCTGGAGGAGAAGCTAAGTGAACGACACGTTTGTCATTTGGACAGGTACAAAAGAGGAGCTGTGTGAAACTTTAGATCATCTTAATAGTTTGCTTTTTAACACCAAATTCACCATTGATATAGAAAAAAACAACTCATTAAATTTTTTAGATCTCACAATTTCTAAAGAACAAAACAAATTAATTTATAAAATTTACCGAAAAGAAACACAAACAGATCACGCTATTTTAACAGATTCGAATGATTTCATATCTCACAAAGTAGCATCGTTTAATGCACTTATACATAGAATGTTTAGTATTCCCTTACGCCCTTTAGATTTCAAAAAGAAAAAAACACAATTTTTCCAAATTGCAGTTAATAATGGATATAAAGTAAAAACAATTCAAATCATTAATAAAAAATACAATAAATTGATAAAACACGTTTCTTGCTTAGAAACGGAGGTTTTTCCACTCGGCCAACCACCCAAATATATTAAAATTCCTTTTCTAGGTCCGATATCAATCAAATTAAAAAACATTCTAAAAGGCGTCTCCGACAATTCTAGAATAGTTTTTACTCCATTTTCCAATTTAAAATCGATTCTTTCTAGATTAAACGATAAAAGACCTCTTTTGGAACATGTCGGGGTCTACAAATTATCGTGCAACTCTTGCAATTCAAGATACGTCGGACAAACCGACAGTATTTTCAAAGCTCGAATTAAAGAACACCTCAACAGTTTAAAATCACCAAATAACAAGCGTTCAGCTTTTGGACTACACTTGCGCCAGACGCTTCACTCATTTGACATAAGTCGTGACGTGAGCATGCTGCACAATGTTTCCAAAGAGAAAGAGCTCTCAGCCTTGGAAAATATTGAAATTGCTAAATTGGAAATAGATCAAAATGTGTCCTCTTTAAATGATCCCATACATACCCATTTTAAAGAAGCAGCAAATTTAACACGATTGTTTAGATGAATGAATGCGTTCTTTTTACTTCATTTTCCCCAACTTTCGTGTATGATAGATGACCATCCATACACCTTTTGTAATATTCAGTTTCATTCCTTTTATTAATTGCATATCTTCTCTTTTTTATGTTCGAAACACGTTAATATATTTGCTCATGTGATACAAAAAAAAAATTGTTGTAACTTATAATTTTAACTATATTAAGTCGACACTATTCAATTTTTTCTTAGGGCATGGAAAATGTTTTACCGCCTAATTTTGACTTTTCACACGTTTATGTTTCCTAACCTCAGTCTAATCATTATACAAATTTATATAGGTACTAATGTTTTGTAAATTGTGTTGATATGATATTGTGAATGTGTTTTAAGTGTTTCTCTTATTTCCGACCATTTGGTGGCGAACTTCTGAGAGAAGATGGTATTTGTAAGTTTTTTTTTAAAAAACTAATATTTTTCGTATTTACTATATAGATTTGTATCACTTACAAATAATAAAATTCTATCCTTGACAATGGCTGTTGAGTCGAAACGCATGGGATAATGTTTAATAAAAATATTGTGAAGTACTGGACCTTTTTTTCTTTCTTTCATAAATTAATGTACAACCAACTTCCCCTGGAGATCTACTTCAAGAACTTAACACTTAATAGTTCAAGATACTAATGCCAACATGGCTGTGGAATTTGTATAGATCTGGTTAAAAGAAAGTCGGCATCTTGGGGTATTTGAGAATACATATAACAAATTTTTAGTAAATGTGTAAAAAATCAGAGTAGCAATGCCTAGATTGCAAGCGAAATATAACATGTATGCAGATTTAATTAAAAATCGATGTTAAGTGTGCAATTCATACATTTTCGTAACAAATATTAAAAATGGAAATGTCATCAATCAATCAACTGAAATACATTTTTCAGATATTTTTAAACATTTAGTTAGGCCACCATTTTGAATTTGTCTCAAAATTTTTACCAGTTCATCCCTATATAATATTTGATTTTTGAGCAAAATTTGGACATAATCGATACATTAGTTTTCTGCAATGACTTTTATAAAATTTTATTAGGATGCCATTTTGGTTTTGTAGTAAAACTTACCACTTGATGGTCATGTCACACCTAATTCTTCTGCAAAATTTGGATAAAATGGACAAGCGTTTTTTAGTAGTAATTTTTTAACATTTCAGTAGGGCGCCGTTTTATTCTTCCATACTGGATTTTTACGAAAATATTACCACGTCATCCTCATATGACCTTTACTTTTTAACCCAAAATTGAAGTAAATAGTAGTTCTTGAGCTTTGTCGCGAACAGACACACAGATTGCCCGACGGAACTGAAAAACATGTTTTTTTTGCAACTAGAATACTTTCCAATTGTAATATTGTTATTCCATGTTAATAGCAAAATTTTAAAAATAACAGATCTTTGTTTTAATTTTCAATATTTTAAATCTTAACACTCTCGCCGCCGTTAAGATTCTGAATTTTTTTATCGTGGGCCAAATTTATATTATGTTATAAATTGACTTAATAAATGGTTGTGAACTATTGTTTTGGTTTTATTTTAAAAATTTCCTTTTCCAACCCCTAGTTTGTGCAGTGTACATTTATGTTACGCCTGCATAAGTACAATTATTATTGTTCCGTGCGCCGTGTGTAACATTAATGATACACTGTATTTTAGGTTAGTTTTTGTTTCAGATTAGCAACTAGATCTAAATAATGGCTCACCGATACTTATCCCAGGAGGAACTAGAAGCAGAGATAGGTAATATGTCTGAAAACTCTGAGGATAATGATGAATTTTTGGACAAACTTGACATGAGCGACGAAGACATGGATGACTCCGATGCCGATCCCCATTATGACCCTTGTACTGATGCAGAAAGTTCGAACTCCTGTGGTTCTCTAAGCGATGAAGATGCTCCTGGACCATCAACAAAACGTCCCCGAAAAAACTATCATCAACAAAATCATGTTCCAGGCAATAATCCCCCAGTCAATAACCTTTCAGCCAATTATCCACAGACTAATATTCTTTTAGTGAATACAACTCCTTGCAATAATGTTCCGGTAAATAATCATCCAGTCAATGCTCCTCCTGCAAATGTTTCTCGTGATTTTTCAAATCTAATATGGACAGATCCAGTAGGAAACCATAAACAATTTACTTTTTCTGGACAAGCTGGAATGGACGCAAACGTTAGTGGTATGTTGGCAATGGCTGACCCTATAGACTATTTTCAACTATTTCTAACAGATGATATAATAAACGTTATGGTTCATCAAACAAACTTATATGCCACCCAGACACTACTAAATTCAGATGCTGGTCCTCGGTCTCGGCTTCACGATTGGTTTCCTACAGACCCGAATGAAATGAAGCGATTTATTGGCCTAATTGGCTGGATGGGAATGGTAAAGGTTCCAAGGTTAGCCGATTACTGGAGCAAACATAAGCTATTTTCATTTCCTACCCCGAAATCAGTAATGCCGAGAAACCGCTTTGAATTGTTATTGCGGTTCTGGCATTTTGCCGACAACGAGGAAGCTGTACCAGGTAATCGCTTGTACAAAATTGACAACGTTTTAAAAAAATTTGTTGCCAATTTCCAAGATTCCTATACGCCAGGAGAGAAGATATGCATAGACGAAACCGTAGTTCCTTGGCGCGGTCGACTGGTTTTCCGCCAGTATTTACCCAAAAAACGGCATCGCTACGGTATAAAGCTATACAAGCTCTGCACAGATAGAGGATACACGTGGAACATGTCCGTATACGTAGGAAAAGACAGGACAGACGATATGTCAGCAACTGAAAATATTGTAATAAATTTAGTACAAAGGCTTCTGAACAAGGGTAGGATCCTTTATGTAGATAATTTCTACACTTCTATACCTCTTGCGTATTCGTTTGTTCATTTTATTTCAACCCCGTAAGTTATATTCGTCCTGCGCCAATGTTCTGTATACCAAAACAATGCCCCAGGCCAACAGAATTAACTTCCCATATGAAATACGTTATCGGTGTTACAATATTGATATACCGGCGTTTTAAGCAAAATGTTCCAGGTGTACATTAATGTTACACGTCTGCCAATACAGAGTGTACATTAATGTTACACCCGGCGGCGAGAGTGAATCTTAAATTCTAACCAGTTTAGAACATGTTTACACATTTATACTTTTAATTGCCCAAAAAATCACGATTTAAATTCCTCAACAACACTTAAATAAAAAATTGGCCCAACTCAAGTGAAAATTAAAAAAAGGCGCGAAATCATCCTGAACCTTATTATTTCCCCAGATTTCATCCAAAATCTAGTGATTTTCGAAATAGCAGTACGTTAATAGCATCTAGGTAATTATTGAGAATATTTATAATTTTAAAATTTTAATATAGTCTATAATTTTATATATTCTATAATTATTTTAATTCTCTGATAGGAAAAACTATTGTAATCGTCAAAAAAATTACCAGAGACTTTCTTGTATCATTTTGCTTCTGAGCATTCTCACACACGAAACCAACGCTGTATTATACTGAACCAGATTGGTCATGTGACCCAAAATAAGTGAATAAGGGATCTTCCATTAGACATTACAAGTCCCCTTGAAAAGGAAATCTAGCTGTTTACTTAGTGATTAAAAGACAATTCCAAACTTAAAAGGCCATTTTTTGCAAACTCACATTGCCGCATCATAGGTCAACTAAAGCTCTTAGTTTCGAAATGTCCAAGATAAAGTAAATAAAACTTATTTAATAAGTATTTAAAAAATCAATGCTCCCCTAATATCACCGCACCTTCAGAACGCTGCTTCTTGAAATAAGACAACATACAATTAGAATATTTTAACCATACGAACAATTACATAATAATAAATTAAAACGCATGCAGCAGTGAAGCTAAGAAAAGCTTGGTACCTAATGACAATTTTAATTAAATTAATTTCTGGGTTAAAATATTTTTTAGCAAATTAATTACTATAATATTAAAGTTTATTGTAGTTCCCTTTGCTGTAGACTATTGGACTATTATACTGTAAGGATCCCTTGTCAATGAAAGTGGGATGGTCTAATACGTGAGTAGTCGATCAGGGTTGTCATATCTAATTAAAACTCGTGTTACTGGTGTAATCTGATCTGAGGCTTTGGGTATTTTAGCTTGTATTTTACTATTTTGTAATAAAAGTAATTTCTTTATACTGCTTAGAAACTAATATGGAAAAACATTACTATTCTTTTTATGAAAATTTTATTGCATCATGTTTAAACATATTCACCGTAATATAAATTGGTATAAACATTGAAGTTCCTGGCTAGGCTTTGCATCGTCGTACGATCGACCTTATACTGTGAGATAATCTTGGCAGTAGCTCAATATGTAAATAATGAACTCTATGTTTATTCTTACTCTAAGGTTTTAACGTCCACATCGCCATGTTATCACACGTGTCATTTTTGTGGGCACTTAAGTTAATGACTATCGCTTGTCTGGCATATGTCTTTTGTATTCGTCTATTTCCTTTTTTTATTGCCAAAATAATTTGTATATATAAGTATGTGTAAATTATATGGTAATTGCTGGGATATTGCCTACAACCATGTCAAACACAATATAGCTGGTGAATCGCAAAAAAAAAGTCTCCTATTATCTTTTAAACCTTCCGAAAAAAAACATCATCTACATCTTATACCTAAAGTTTAATATCAGTTTAAATAGGAAAGCCACATGAAAGCAAAACCATAAAAACGGATTGAAATTTTAGAGTCTTTCAAAGTAAGATATTGTCAATTTGCTACCGTCAATATCTGGAAAACAAATGAAGTGAGTATAGGACTTGCTACTTAAGTGAAATATGTTTAAAATCTTGAACAGGTTCATAATGAAGGACTTGTCGACAGCATTTTTGATTTTGCATGGAAATAATACAAGAATCATTATTCTTACTTGACAAGAATTCTAAAACAGGAACCGCAACATGGTTTGTCGGCGACATCTTCGATAAAGTGAGTAAAACTTCAGGCAATATTTTAACCATCACTTCTTTCATCTCCAGTGTACAAATGGTTAGAGCTGATATACACGGTTTTGAGCTTTTCGGGGCATTTTGTATGCATTTCATAATACACCTAAAATAAAATACAAATAAATTAAATAGAATACCTACACTACTGTGCAATTGAAGTCCAATTTTTTAAAATTCAACCTAAATTTGAATACCTACAACTTGTAATCAAATGACTTGTTTCAAATGGTTTTCTACATTTTGTAGCCTTGTGTTTAGTTAATATTCTTATGGTATTTAAGTTTTAAGAGCTGCTTTGGTCTTGTATATACGAAGGGTAAAGCAAAAGTAGTATTTTTACAGGAACTCAAGAGCGAGAATTTGCAAATCTGAAATTATTATTATGATGTCTTTACTTAATAAATGGGGTCTTAAGAAAAAACAAATTTCTTAAAATTTTGATATCCGATTGATTTTCTTTTCTCTTAAAACACGCATTTTTTTCAATATTTTTCCCTCCAAATTAAAACTGTTATTTAAAAGACTATTTTTTATCGTTTTTGGCTTTCCCAAGCACATTTTCCAAAAAAACTAAATACAATTTTGCCATTCCCAATGTTTATTTAACTTGAGGGGCGTACTAGATAACTTTTCAGACCGTTTTATATCTTTCTTATTTTCTTAAATTATACTTTGTCTCCTGAATTCTGTAAAGAGTATTTTTACTTTTCCTTATTATTTTAGAAAAGAGTATTACCTATAGATTGAGTGATTTTGATCATTTTTTTAAGCTTAATTAATTACTTTCTTTTAAATTACCAATTCTAGGCACTCTTTAAGTAAGGTTATACTCAATTGAGTATGTTTATTTCTTTATCAATAGGTCTTCATATACCGAGTATCCAAAAATATATTATTATTAAAACCTTTATACAGGGTGGGGCACGCAGTGGGGCAACCCTTATTCATCGGTCTCTAACTACAAAATGGTATTTTCTTTTTAAACGAACCTTGCAGATCAAATAGAGCTACAATTTTACATTATTTGCCGGTATACGGGGTGCTTCAAAAACAGGGCAAATTAAAGTTACATTTTTTAAATGGAATATCCTGTATTTTATTTTATATATTTGAATTACCCAATAAAAGTCAGATTAAATTTTTAATTTATTAAGGGTGGCCTACAATACCTAACAACGGCATAAGTACACTTACTAAAAAATACGGAAATTTCTAAAAAAAACTATGGCAGTTAGGTATACAGGACATTAAATTGCTTTTGAAAGTGAAACCTTTCTTAAAATTTAACTTTAATTTAAATTGTTTGCTTGCACACGCTTTTTTACATTATGCAGACTTATGTTTTAATAAATATGTTGTGGAATCTATGTTTCATATGGTATATACGAGGATAGAACAAAAATAATATTTTTTACACGAACTTTGTCAACTTTGTCTTGAGCGAAAATGTGCTAATCTGAAATTATTATAATTTTAAGTGTATCTACTTCCACTACTTACTAGTTCTATCTAATTAATATATGAGTTTTAAGAAATATAACTAATAGAACACATTTTCAATATCTGATTTATTTTTGAGAATATATATATATATATATATATATATTTTTTTTTCATATAAATATGCATTTTTTTCAACATTTCCCCATCTAACCTAACCACTCTTTTTAAAACATTAACTTTTTAATAATTTTGGATTTTTTTATGGACAAAAAAAATTAAAATACAGTGTGCCAAAGATCAGTTTTATTTCAGAGGTGTACTAATTAACTTTTTCATTTTATTTTCTTAAATTGGACTTTATCTCCTAAATTCTGTAAAAAGTATTTTTGCTTTTTTTATATTATTTTTGAAAATGTAATTTTAAAGCTTAAAGGGTGAACTGAACTACTGAAAAGGTTCATTAAAAAGAAAATACCATTGCGTATTTAGAGACCGACAGGTAAGGCGTGCTCCACCTCGTGCCCACCCCCCAATAATTATATATTTTTTTGGTCACTCCGTATATGAAGATCTACTGATAAAAAACATACTCAATTGGTATAACTTTACTTAAAATGTGCCTAGAATTGGTAATTCAAAAGGATATAATATTAGAGTTAATAGAATTAGGTTAGGTTAGGTTAGGTTAGGTATAATCAAAATTACTCAGTCATGGGTAATGATTCTATGAAATTAAAAAACCGTACTTAAAATTCCTTTTTTACAAATAAGTTAGTACGTCCCTGAAGTAAAATTAACATTCGAAAAGGCAAAACTATAACTACTTTTTTAAAAGCGTCTTTGGGGATGCCAAAACTATTTAAAAAATATTCTTTTTAATAAGAGTGTTTAATTTAGGGGGAAAACGTTGAAAAAATACGTATTATCAGAAAAAAAAAATATATATATATCAAAATTTTGAGTAATTAGTTTCAGTTAGACCATAAGACCTAAGACCCCTAAGATTTATTAGGTAGATACATATAAATTCAAAATAATTTCAGATTTGTAGAGTCTCGCTTTTGACAAAGTTGATGTAAAAATATTACTTTCCTTTTACCCATTGTATATACCAGACCAAAGCAATTCTTAAAACTTAGATAAACAATATTATTACCAAAACATAGGCCTACAAAATGAAAAAAACTGTTTGTGAAAGAACCATTTGGTTTACAAGTTATAGCCAAATATTTTTAGATTGAATTTTAAAAAATTGCATTTCAATTGCAAAATAGTGTATTCCATATATGTTTTTTTTTGCTAAACAAATGCATTATGAAATCTCATAAATTATATATATATATATATATATATATATATATATATATTCCAGTGTATACAAAAACAGAATGTTTTAAAATATATATTTTTATGTTAACTGATTTTGCAGAAAAAATACTTCCACAAGAGAACAAATATTTTTATTTTAAATATTTTTACCAAATATTAATTAATTAATATAAAATCAACCTTTAGGATATATTATAGTTACATATATATATATATATATATATATATATATATATATATATATATATATATATATATATATATATATATATATATATATATATATATATATATATATATATATATATATATATATATATATATATATATATATATATATATATACGTTTATTATTTATAATTTTTAAGTTAAATTTGGTATTTGAAAGAACAACTATTTTTAATTTATTATTTTAAATATTTTTAATTATAAAAATTAATTAACTGGAACCTGTGGTGGATATTTTAGACATATTTTAAATTTAATAATAATAATAAACGCCTTTTATTTCAAAAGATGTACAATGTGGTATATAATCATTTGCTTGTCACAAGCCCGAATAATATCATCTATTACGTTAGCAAGAGTTACTGTAGTATCAAATTTCGTTCTAAATCGTAACAGTTGTGGTGTAGTGAGTATAATACTGTATTTTGAACGAAATAAATATACATTTGATTGCATTATTTTTTCAAATATTTTTGATACAGAAGGAAGTATATTTATAACACGCAAATCATTAAAATTTTACGGATTTGAGGTTTTTGATAGAGGTTTTCCTATTGATATTTTCCATTGATCAGGGAAACAACTTATTTCTATACAAGAGTTAATTATATGTGTAATGTATTGATCAATATAACGGCTACAGTACTTAAGCATTACAGCCGAAATGCCATCAATCCCAGTTGCAGTGGTATTTATACTATTTAAAATTTTGTAACATCGGATATTTCTGCTAATTTAAATGAAAATTTTTAGTTGTGGTTGTAAATATTGTTTTTAAAATAGTTTTCCTTTTCACCGTGAAAAGAATTTATTTCATCAGGGTCAGACAAATCACAACGAATTGTAGTATTTTTATTTTCACAAATATTCAAGTTTTTTACAGCTGACCACAATTTTCGGGAGTTCTTTTCTGTGCACAATGTATCTAATATTTTTTTTTCTCTCGTCTAATTTCAGCCAATGTAAAATGTCTTAAATACTTATAAGTAATCCAATCTTCATGAAGTTTAGTTCTCTTGTACTTCTGCAATGTGCTGTCTCTTTGCATCATAAAAACCTTTATATTTTCCGCTAACCAAGGATCTTTAGGTTTAGTTATTTGCGACTCCCGTATTGGAATGTGTTTATTAAACAAATTCAAATTTTTTTTATTTTATTATCAATGATAGTTTCATAAACTATATTCATCCAAGGTAGGTTATACAGGTCATTTAAAGAATTCCAACTGAACATTTATATTACAGCGAAATGTAATAATATTAAGGTCATATCCTGTTTTAACGTACACTGCCACTCATCCCCCTGTGCCCACACGATCTTTTCTGAAAAAATAATAATACGGAATCTGAAACAAGGAGGAGCTATCCCCACCAGAAAGCCGGATCTCAGACAAAAATACTATGTCAAAATCATTATCCTCGGCTAATGACCTAAATTCATTGAAGCCAGTAAACACTGATCTTACATTTAAACTGTATTCAAACTTTCTGAAAGAAAGATAACCATTTTGGCTTGCGTTCAATATATTTTTTTTAAAAGGTGACAATTTTGGGAGCAATTTACCAGAGCTGAAAAATAATGCGGAAAAGACTACTTTTCCTTACTCTTTAAATTTAATACTTGCACTTGCCTGAGATATTTTCTCAATGCTCCTAATGAAATAGTAGCACCACTAAATTGACCAACCAGGGTAAAAGGGAAATTACTGCTAATATTTGAATATGTAAAAATACAATAATTTTTGAGCAAAGCTTTATTTAACAGGAGATGAACACCCAAGGGCTTTGGAGCTGCGGTCATTTTAAAATTGACTGATTTTTGACAAGGCGGCAGCATTGCAATTACTTTTTGAGCGCCGCACGATTTGTTACTTAGAATGCTAGCCCGTTTTTATCTACTCTGCTGTGGTGATTGCTAAAATCGTTTTTGTCAATAACTTCACTAATATGATCCCAAAAATAAAAATGTATTGAAATTAGTTCGCTAGAATTACGTTCCCTGTTTCTCCTACGCGTTGATTCTGACACAAATGTTCTATCATTTGGTAGACTTTTATCTGGAAATTATAACTGATCAATCAATTTTCAAACAAAGACGAATATCTCGTATCCAAAATTGAATAAACATAAGAAAGTACAAAAACACCTGCATAGACCGGTGAGTTTCGTTACGCATTGTCATATTATAGAGATTCCACGAATATCCGGCTACTTTTCTCAAATTTCGCCGGATACTTAAGTATTCGGCCGAATATCAGGCATTTACAAAATACCTAAGAAGTAAGGAAAATAACGGTTTTAATTCAACATATAAATAAAATTCAGTGCTTTTCCTTTTATTAATACTTAATTTCAAATTGATCAAACTTAAAAAAGACGCTCACAAACTGATAAATGAAAAAATGAAGACTAAAAAATAAATAATATTCTGTGTAAAAATTTCAATAATGGTTTTAATACTATAAATCAAACTACTGTTGCTTAAAATTTAAACAGAATTATGATATAAATATAATAACATTTCACCATTTTTTGGAGAAAGTCGGTTCCGCTTTTCCTTAAAGACGTTATCCGCCTCCGCAAAAAGTCGTTCACTGAATATTGTGGTTGTTGGCGCGGATAAATACTTATACACATATTTTGATAATATAGGAAAGTCTTTCTTGTTATGTTTCCATCACGAATAGGGACAGTCTTTTCATTCTATTAATGGTATTTCTAAGTATTTCTTAATTTCAGCGTCTACATCGTTGATAGTTCCAGTCTCTTCTGAAGAATAAGAAGTAGAAGCAACTCTTGCTACTATATCGCAGACAGACATAGACGATTGAGTCTTTTTTTTTTACTGCGACTAAGTGATTCATCGTCAGATCCGAGCTTACAGTAGTCTCAATAGAAATAGTGGATGCGGCCGCAAAGTCTGCCCGCGTTTCTGATAAATTTAGATTTTATGTGATCTTTGTTGTTAAAGAAACTGCACTTGTATCGTGGATCTAAAATGGTGGCAAAAGTCAAGTTATCATTTAGTTGTATACCTGAATTCTTGCATTATATACAAGTTTGGTTCTTTTATTTCTAAAAGTAAGGTATGTAGTAAAAATATGTTTAGAATAACCTCTGAAATTCCACAATTTGATGAACTTAGTAATTTTCTCGAACGGCTTAATCAAGCTCAGCAAATGTTCAAATAAAAACCACTGATTTGAGGACTGATTGACGGTATATTAATATTTTCAGCTGCTAATAAGGTAAGAGGCCTTTTTAGGTCGTTCAGTCTGTCAAGTATATAATGGGAAAAGTTCTATCGGGTTGGAACATCCTGGATAATTTTTTTAACAGGCATATTAAGCTCTTTTTGTTCCCTTTTTTCTCTTGAAGGTAATGAACGATGAAAATGTGTTGCAATACTTATGCCAGCAGTAATTGTCTCAATCACAGTCTTCTGAGATTTTATAGACTCTTAATATAACCAACTCTAGGGCATGAATGAAACAAGGTTCATGATTCAAGATCGTAATTTGCGCACCTTTTTTAACGTTTTAACAGATTCCTGAAGTAACTCAATTAACATATTGCTTATATTTTCCCCTGTATGACTTCTTTCAAAAAGCCGAATGTCTATCACTGCAGCTTACATTTTTCAAAAAGTTGTACTCTGAAATCTAAACAAAATACATTCTGAATATAGCAAATTAAACTACCTATAATATGTAATGGATTCTACCTTTATCTGCCACCTCTGTAAATGGCTGATTGTCTAAGCCAATCATTTCTCTTATGTCCCTATGAATTTCTAAGGATTTTCGATTGTTCATATCCCATTTTTTTGGCAAATTGGTTTGATATCGACAGCTGCTTTAATAACTTACTACTTTCTTCAATTTCTGTTTGCATTAAATATGAATGTTGATATTTAATATGATTCCATAAACTTGCAGTAGTTGTCTTCCTTCTCACGCCGCGAACAATTTTTTTATTGAATTGTTTGCATATTGCTTTGCTTTCATCGTTTCCATCGGTAACTACTTCCCCGACGTAGAGCGCGGCATGAAATTTATAACTGTGGCATCTTTAATAGGATCAGTAAACACATTTAGATTATTGAAAATTCAAGGGAAAAACAGAAAAACATTTTTTTAATTAAATTGAAGAAACCGGCAATTGATTTCACCGAAGAACAAAATGGTCATAGGACAGACGGTGAAAGTGTCAATAGAAAGCTTTTTTCGCTACCTTTAAAAATAACATCATATCACAAAATTAAAAACGAAAATTGAAATTTGTGGGCACTAAAATGTGCAACATTAATCTTAAGTACCCTTTGCAATATCTCGTATAGTTTACGAGATCCCAAAAACGAAAAGCACATTTGTTTCAATCTTAAAATACTCATAGAAATAGAGGCATTTTTATTATTTTTACAAAAATAATAAAAATACAGTACAAAGATATTAAATACATATGCTATATTTAGTGCAGATAATTACCGTATCATTTTCGACTGGCTAAGGTTATCCAAATATGAATGATAAGACGCTAAATTCACAAGAACCAACGACACTATCGAATGAAAGTCAGGTTTGTTGATTTTTACGTTCAATGATTCTGGTAGATTGAGATGCTTGTCTGAAACCTAAAAAATATAATCTACAGTATAATGCAGCTCTTTAATACCGCCCCCTAGCATGTTAAGATAAGAATTTGAAATTTAGCACACTTCATTAACAGACTAAATACTGCTTTGAGTGAGTATTTGATAAATGAACTTTTCAAGAATGCTAACGGGAGCCCTTTTGAAAAAAAAAAAAGTTAAATGGAAGGGAAAGTCAAGAGGAACATATTTTGAAAGGATTTTTCAACTTTAACTCCTACTAAAATATGGAGACATGAAAACTGTCCTTTCAAAATGGCGGTCATTCGCGTATGTGACAGGATAAAGAATAAAAATTCTTCAAAACAAAACTCACGTATTTTATACCTCACGTGATCCCTAATTAAACTGTGTCTACGAGTGTGATGTAGGTGTTTTATAAAGGAGAAAATTTAATACTTTTTTTTTAATTGGAGCACCCTGTAAATAGAGAAGTGCAGCACTTAGCCCTTACCGCACTTCCTAATCAAATTTTGTATGGTTTTACTATTTTACTATCAATTTTACAAATTATTACCTGTGGAACTTATAAGACTGATTTCGGTTTGGAGTTTTTAATTTGTAAGTTTATTATACACTCTTAATAATAAACCGTTGATCCAATAAATCTTCACCCGTGCCTCATTAATTTGTGACAACACCATAGTTTGTAGTACATCGATTTTATTTTGTAGTAGTAAATAAAATACTGTCTTAAGGCTGAACTGCACACAGCAAACGAAATATCACCGACAAGGTCAAGTCACGTTCAAAGTAATACACTACTCAAAAGGAAAAAGGAGCCACTGTTAAAAATGTGGTTATATATATTTTTGAATAGTTTTTTATACAATTCTTTTTTTATTGTAATATATTAGACTATGCTCTCTAAAAATTTAGTAATTTTTTTTGTAATCTGATTGTGATGCTTGCAGGGAAAAAGAAAAATGCAGAGATTTTAGCTATTTATTGTTTTAATGAAAACATTTGAGGCAAAGTCAAAATTTAATATCGTGTATGGCCTCCTCTAACTCGTATAACTTCTTCACAACGACGGGGCATACTTTCAATTAAATTTCGAATAATTTGAGGAGATAGCTGCTCCCACTCTTCCAGGAGGATTTCTTCTAGGTGTTCCAGGTTCCTTATTGGCTGACGGTTGTTCAATCGCTTCCCAAGTGTGTCCCAGACGTGCTCGATTAATTTGTGACAACATAACCTCAATATTGTGGGCATTGAGGTAATTTTACTATTCTGGCGGTGTGTGGCCGGGCATTGTCTTGTTGCAGAATAAATTCTGGGCCAAAATTTTTATGTGGTTTGAACTTCATCTATGTACCTACGTGCCGTTAAAGACCCCCCGCGAATAACCACCAGCTCGGTTCGCCCATTCAAAGTTATCCCACCCCAAACCATTATGGACCCTCCTCCAAATGGAAACTTTTCTTCCACCGTGCAGTCTAAATAACGTTCACCCGGGCGTCTCCAACTCGAACTCGTCCACGATGTGAGATTCAATTGCTCGACTCCTCCAAGTTCCAATTTACATGTTCTTCAGCGAACAATCTTCTTGCTCTTCGGTGCTCTGGGGTTAACAGCTGTTCTTCTTGCACGAATCTGACGTTCGTGAAGCCTGTTACGTATGGTTTGGGTACTTATTCTGGTTCCTGTGCTCTCAACCAGCAGATTTTGGAGGGTTGTAGCGGTAGTTGTGCGTACTCTAGTGGCCCACCTCCGTATTAAACGGTCTTCTCTCTCGGATGTTGCCCTTGCACGATGCGGGTAAGGTTGTCTTCTAATGATTCCAAAAATTTCATACCTTCTCCAGGCCCTGTTTATGGCACTTCGACTGACATTCAACATTCCAGCTACTTGGCGTCTTGAGTGACCCTCTTGAATTAGGGTGATCACAGCAATCTGAATCTCCGTTAAATACACTCTACGCCTTTGTCGTCTACCAAGCACATCAACATTCATTTTAATTCTATCACATTTGACTCAAAATTAAACAAGTAAAATGATAACACATTTCTCTTTTGGTGATAAAATTTACATTCCTAATTTTTTTTTTGTTGCAATAAAAGAATTGTTGATATTGCTACAAATATTTAAACTGGAATGTGTGTACTAAGTGTACACAAAGTTCTATTTTTGTACTTGGTGGCACAAACAAAATATACTAAAAGAAAGAAGGGGCTCCTTTTTCGTTTTGAGTAGTGTATGAAAAGGTGGGTAATATGATGACGTGTTGAAAAATACAAATATAACACTGAAAGAAACTGCAGCTAACAGAATAAATTACAATTTTATTATTATTAGAAGCGCGGGGGCGTCTCGGATAATATTTAGGAATTTACTTGCTTATGGCTGTCCGTTGGATGATGTCGTGGGAGGGGGGCGAAATTATTTTAATTTGTATAAAGTTAAGACTTTTTTTTGGTTGTTGAATTTTGTTATGATAATTGAACATGTAAAACAGATAAAGGGATCTATATCTCGTTCAGGGGGAGGGGGCGAATTACTATTTTCAACTAATGCAGTGCTTTCGTTTATATATACCACTGTATCCGGTGCCCCTTTCGCCCCCTCTAAATCCGCCAGTGAATTTATCAGCTTTGATTTCGATGTGCGGATCGTTATTCGTTATTTTCTCGTTCGATTTTCGTTTAATTTTCGATCTGCGATTTGCGAATTTATAATAAAATTTATCAGTGTTTTTGTGATTCTTACTTCCCTCGTAAAAGAGAGGTATTGTAATCGTAAAAAAATTAGCCTCCAAAATGTTTGCACTCTTCACCTAGAGTGTAAAACATATTTTCTTCATTCCGTCGGTCTTTCTGTCTGTTCGAAGCATAGCTAAAAAATTACTCACCCGATTGACTTGTTGACAAATGTTGGTCAAAAATGAAGGGACAATGGAGATGACTTGGTAACGTTTTGGTATGGCATGGAGGAAGAAAATGGCAGCCTAGCGTTAAAAAAATTGTTACTAAAAAATAACTGACTAAACAAAATGGCGGCCTAATAAAATATTAAAAATATCAGCCTGGAAAAACTACTTATTGGACTGACTTCCAATTTTGTGCGAGAATTAAGTGTGATATAGAGTGAATCGTTAAAATTGTGGTACGAATTCAAGATAGCGGAAGAAAATGGCGGCCAAATGTGTTTGTAATCGTGAAAATATCATCCTCCCAGGTTTTACATATCTTCATGTTTTAGCGTCCTAGATACCAAAAATTATGTTTGCTTTATTCCGTCGGACTATTGGTCGGTATATCTGTCAGTTCGCAGCATAGCTAAAAGCTACTTATCCGGTTGACTTCCGGTAGTCAAACATTAAGGATAATATGGAGATGACCTGATAACATTCTGGTAAAATTCCAATATGGCCGAACAAAATGGCGCTTTGGAAATGTTAAAAAAAAATTTAAAATTAATTATATAACAATTATTCACAAAATCAAGTGCGTGAACTGTTAACATTTTGGTCCAAATCCAAGTAAGAAAAACAAAATGGCTGCCTAATAAAATATTTAAAAAATCAGCTGATAAAATTACTTAGATTGAATTCAAACTTTATAAAATATTTTAATAAAAACAAATTCAAGATGGCGGAACAAAATGGCGGCCAAACAAAATATTTAATAAACTTATTCGTATTTAACTGGCTTCAAATTTTACACAAAAATTAAATGTAATATAGGGATAAACTAATCGAATTAAAGAAGATGGGACAGAATTGCGGTTTTAAAAAAATCAGTGTAAAAAGTTCTTTAATTTATTTGAGATTTTGCTCAAAAATCAAGGGTGGCACAGGTAGAAACTGTTTGGTACCCATTCAATATGGTGCAACAATAGACATGTTTGAAAAGACAGTATATATGTAATAACTATGTGTGGAACTAAATTGGGTCACATTTCATTATTCCTAATAAAAGGAAAGATTTATACGGAGCAAAGTTAAGTGGAAGTAGAGGAAAAAGTTTAAAACGAAAAATGAATATACTAAAGCAAGTACGTAATTAATATTATATTATGGTAGAATATTAGATAATGTCATCAGCGTTACCGGTTTTCGCTGGTTTTACGGCGTAATTCTCTTATTAGTGATGAGCGAGAATTGCTGTTTTACTTTTTTGTAAAATGAAAGACGCCATAAACAAACTTTTCATAGCCCTCTTCGATTCTCAGATACAGAGTGAAATTGAAATCACTGCAATTTGAGACATCCCTCATATTTCGATTATGCTTTACCTTATAAAAAAAATAAAAGCTATGTTAAATAGTTTCTTACCGGTTTTTCAAAATATAACCCTTATAGGGGTGAAATATGTCTATATATTTTTACAATATCCCTTTACCTAAAAAATATTTAACGACGATTCTTTCGTCAATGGCTTTTAAAAATAATTATACAAATATAAATTTCAGAATTTTTTACAATTTCACTCTTAAGCGAATAAAAAGGAGTTATTTTTATTGTCCCATACAACAGCTAATATATTGTATTATTAATACACTATGTACGCTATACAGATTAAGTATTAAAGTCTCAAAATGTTTTTCTAAAAAATATAAGTTGGGTTTAATTCGAGTCCCTAGAATACGAAAAATATATTTTTAGAACAAAATTTTATGATATCTGTTCGATTGTGTGCGTCTGTGTATATGAAAACAAAATTTGCTCCAACCAACGATAATTTGAGAACGGTCAAACCGGTTCGCTTAAAATTTGAACCAAAAGTAGTCTAGGTTAGTGCCTCGCGGGGAGTAAATTTTGGGGGTCATGGACGTAGATTTTCGATATTTTTAGGGGTATAAAAATAAAAAAAAAACATATAACATGAGAACGCAACAGTCAAATTGAAAACTATGAATAGTTTGGTTCATTGTTCTGACACTGAAAAATTGCAAAAAAAATAATTTTTCATCCATTATACAGGGCAGTCCAGTAAACAAGATACATTATGCAAAAATCGGCGTAACATGTCAAACTTCTTTTTTTTCCTTAGTAGATGTCTACGCTCTGAAAGAAACCTAGTTAATAATTTTATTTTTTGACAATGTATATTGCTGATTTTCTATAAAAACTCTTTGAAAACGGAGTCAAACTAATAAAGACAGCAAATAGACATTATACTCATGGTATTAGATTCAAGACACGCATACACGAATTAGTTTGACGCCGACTTCAAAAAGTCAAATTAGATTTCTAATCTAATTAGATTTTACATACTGGCCAATTTTAATGTTAAGGTCAAAGTGTGTTTGTTTTTCGCAAGAAGTCAATCGCAAAAAATACTAATTGCAAAAAAACCTGAAGAAGGTATATTTTAATCATTTCACTCCAAAAGCTTGGCGTGTTTAAAAGCAATTTAAAACTAGCCCTAAATTAGGACCGAGTTAAACCCCAATAATTAGGTTTTTTTACTTGTTTTTTGTAATTTTTTTTTTAATCCTTCATTTAAAAAACTAAATGTCGGTCAAGGCCTAAGCCCTTCTCTTAAAATTTTAACAGAATCAATATATATATATATATATATATATATATATATATATATATATATATATATATACCACGCACCTCAGTTATGACACAGAAAAAGTTTTATGTCCAGAATATACTTATCTAATATTATTAACATTCATTAAGATTTGTAATTACCTAGCGAAATAACCTGACCAGGAAAATTATTGCCTCCCATTAGATCAGGGCTCTACCTCCAGCTATCCAAAATTACATTTTTTGATTAATTAGAGTTGCATGCTCAAAATTTCAATATATATTAAAGCATTTAAAAGTTTGTGCTAAAACTCTCTGGCAAAAAATAATTTAAAGTGGCGTCATTACTCTATTTTTACTTTTTTTAATCATTACTCTAAAAACTTTTTAAAAAATCATTCAAAATTTCAAAATTTTATATATACATTTAAAATTTTCAAAAAATAATTTAAATGTCATTACTCTATTTTTACTTTTTTTAATACAATAACCCCGGTACCACACTAAAAACTTCTTTAAAAAATCATCTATGTTGGCCACAATCTCGAATAATCGGTGTACTTAAAATCATATTAACTCATATTATGGATAAACGATATCTTGACATACATAGAAAATCAGCAATCCCAACGGTTAAAAAGTAAAATTGCACTTTGTGTCCGTGAAAACCACGAAAACTATATGAAAATTAATATTTTTAGATTACCCCCTCCGCATAAACTTTTTGTGCAATGAAAAAAGTTATTTGCTATGTTAAAAACATTTAAACTTATGACAACAGAAATATCATTACTAAGTAATGAATCCCACCCCCACTTTCATGCACTAAATTTAAAGGAAATATAATAAAGCAATTTAAAGTTACCGCGAAAAAAAAAACCTATGCTACAATTGACTTTGGGGCATAATTTAAAAAAACTGAATAAATAGTTTCCATATTGTCAAATACCGCCATTTTGTTACGTCATGTTGAATTCGTACCAGTTCTCATTTAATTTTCTTTAAATTCGTACCACAACTGCACCAGTGTATCTCTATATCACACTTAATTCTTGCACAAAAATTAAAGTTCATTTAATAAATAGTATTTTCAGGCTGATTTTTTAAATATTTTATTTGGCCGCTATTTTGTTTTTCTATCTTGAATTCGTATCAAAATGTTACCAGTTCATTCCTATGTAACACTTGTTTTTTTGTGCAAAATTGGATAATTAGTTTTTTTAGTAATAATGTTATTAACATTGTTCAGCAATATTGGATTTTTACCAAAATATAACCAGCTCCTCCCCATATGACTCGTAATTTTTGATCAAAATTTGAAGTCAATCATAAGTAGTCTTTAAGATATGTCGCGAACTGACAGCTATACAGACACACCGACAGACGAGCCGACGGAATTAATAAAACATATTTTTGACATATAGAGACGCTAAATCGTGAAAATATGTAAAACCTGTGTGTTTTTTCACGATTACAAGCATTTTATTTGGCCGCCATTTTATTTGATCTTCTTGAATTAGTACCACAATTTTACTAGATGATTACTATACCAAAATTAGTTATGGCACACAATTTGAAACCAATCCATTTCATTTTCTAAATATTTCATTAGTCCGCCATTTTGTTCCGCCATCTTGGATTTGTACCAAAATTTTACCATTTGATTCCAACATACTACTTTAATGTTGGTGCAAAACTTGAGATAAATTGGATAAGTAGTTTTTAATATTAATTTTTTTAACATTTCACTAGGGTGCCATTTTCTTTCGCCATGTTCGATTTCTACCAAAATATTACTAGATCATCCCCAGATGACCCTTAATTTTTTATCAAAATTTGAACTTAATCGTTTAAGTAGTCTTTAAGCCATACCGCGAACTGACAGACAAACAGACACTAAAACGGGAAGATATGTAAAACATGAAATGGTGGATTTTTCACGATTACATTTTGTTTGGCCGCCATTTTGTTCGGCCATCTTCAATTAGTACCACAATTTCACTAGTTGGTCCTTACACCACAATTATTTATTCAGCTGCCATTCTGTTCCGCCATCTTGGATTCGTCCAAAATGTTACCAGTTGATTCTAACATAATATTTGATGTTTGTGCAAAATTTGAGGTAATTTGGATAAGTAGTTTTTTAATAATATTTTTTTTCACTAGACGGCCATTTTGTTTGAGCATATTGGATTTTTACCAAAAATTACCAGGCTCTCACCATGTCAATCGGGTAGTATCAAGTAGTTTTTTAGCTATGTGGCGAACAGACAGACAGACGGAATGTTAGGGACCCTGAAACGTGAAGATCGGAAAAAATCTCGGAAGATGATTATTTCACGATTACAACACTTCCTTTTTTGAAGTCGGTATCAATTCAGTTATATCCAGATTGAATTATATCCGACATATTTTTAATTTGGGTTAAATTTTACTGTAAAATATCTTTACATTAATTCATTAATAAAGCACCCAGATTCGTAAACAAAACTTTAATGAAGAATATACGCCACAAACAAATAAAACTTAAAATTTTATATGAGACGTTCAAACAAGTGTCTTTCGAACTAACGTTAATAATACGAGTACCGGATCGCACTTCTTTCTTGCAGCCGGTTCGGGATATTGATTTTCTTATAAATCTAAAAATAGATTTGATGCTTATTTCTAGGTCAAGTCGATCACCGAAGTAGTGGAATTATATTTATTTCCATAATTTAAAAGACGTAGTGTAAATATATTTTTTTATAATAACATTCCACCTGTTTTACATTTGCATCATTTTTATATTTCTCCACATTATTATTTTTAATTAACAGAAATTTTCGTGTATTTTACTAAGTCACTTGTACATTACTTTTGTATTTATTCATATATTTTTGGTCACAGTTTTTTCAGTGTATCATAATAACTTAATCGAGTCGTTTCCTTCACGTCAGAACTTGAAAAATTATGCTGTCTATAGGCAACTTAAAATACATTTCGGTTAAAAACCAGCTCAACAAGGTTCACGGTCTGCAGAAATACAAAGACACCAGTGCGATTTAACATTTCAAATTTTGCAGTTATGTAGACAAAGGATCAGTGTAGGGCGGTAAACAGCCATTTTGTGAAAAAAAAAATTATATGGGTCGGTATTTGCGTCAAAAAATGATCAAAAATGGACAACTTTGTCACTAATTTTTTCATTCTAAATTCGAATTTTTCATAAAAAAGCGCATTTAGCGCCCAACTATACATATTTACCTATTAAAATCACTTTGAAGCTAATACATATCACTTATAGTTTTAACACAATATTGCAGCGGCGGAAGGCTTGCAACTGATCCGTAATACTGCGTGCAGTTCCCCCTTAAAAATAAAAAACTGTCTTTTTGCTGAAGGTTCATTTAAAACTTTCATCCATACCTATTGCGGTATACTTAAATAGCAACATAGGTTTAGATAGTATAAAACTACAGTTATTACATCAACTTTTCTAATTTGGTTATCTTTTTGGTAGATATTTTAGTTTGTAATTTAAAGATGTGCTAATCTGCTGAAGTACAATCCTGCTTAAAATTAGTTATTTAAAGTTTTAAAAAGTCCCTATTTTTGCCTTACTTTGCTATCAGTTAATATGTGTTGCTACTTTAAGCACCGAATGATACAAATATTTATAAGATCTCTAAACAATCATTACGAATGAACACTTTAATTTGGCGTGTTTGTATAAGTATTTAATAGGAACGATGACATATAAGTAGAGATAAAGAGGAACAGCTGTATAATCGAGCAGCTACTAGTAAAAATACAACTTACCATTTTTCTTATTAGTAGAAAATGACAATAGCACAAATTAAACGTAATTTGGGTTCCGTGAAACTTCCTTTGATATTTTAATATGTTGTCGCACTTATAAGGAAACTTTTCACCATTGCACCATACCTCGCAAACTACAGGGTAAGTCAGAAAGCAAGGACCAAAAGTTGTATATTATTTCCAACTTACAAATTTTTGCATATTTCGGGCCTCGCCAGTTGTTTGTAAACCTATGTTAGTTTGTTGTTATTGTTTCTATAAGGGGACTTTTTTTGAGATTGCACCATACTTTGCGAAATAGAGGGATTACCAATTTTTGCATAGACATATTTCGAGTCTCGCAAGTTATTTTGTAATCCTATTTAAAATATAAAATATTTAATCGTAATATAAAACGCAATCTGCTATAACTCAAATTAGACACACAAAAATCTTATTGCCAAAATAAGTTATTGGTTACATAAGTTTATACAGGGAAAATAAAAAAGTACACAAAAATATTTTTCAGCATTTCTCTTTCTAAAATAAACACTGTTCTGATACTACTTTTAATAATACAGACAAAAGACTTTATAATTCTTTATCGACCCCATATAACTTGCAGACAACCATATTACCTAAAGACACTAAATTATTTATTCAGGTGAAGTTTAATAAAAATGTCTCTAACAGGCAGTAAAATATCCACTAAAGAATTAAAATATTTTCCCTCAATACTTTTATCCCAATAATATTAACTGCAAGGTATGAAATCTTTAGCACTTGATTTCTGATTCACCGGTAGTTTACGAGGTATAGTGCAAGGCAAAACATGTTTGTTGCTTATTATCTTAGTAACGCAATAGCAGATTGACTTTTAACTTGTTGCCAAATATTTTTATCCAAGTAAATAAAAAACATGCACTAATTATTCTTTTACCCTGTATACATATTCAAGGTTGCCCTCTCTCTTTTAGTTTAACCTGACAAATTTAACTCTCTTTTGAAGTGAATCACAATGTAGCTAAATTTCTTTAAATACTAAACTCTTATATAACTTAGAATATATTAAATATTTTATAATTTTAAACAATATATAGGAACACTATCAGTATCGACCAAATGGAAAAAAAAATCGGGAATTCCCATAGTGTCAACTTGACTAAGCATTTTATATCACTAATCAGAGTTGTGAAAGTTACTTCAAAAAAGTATCTAGTTTCTTTTAAAGTTACTTTCTGAAAAATGTAACTAGATACTCGAAGATGAAATGAAAAAAGTATCTTAGTCCTTTGTTATTTTCTAAAAGTAATTAGATATTTCAACTAAGTTACTCTGAGATTAACTATTTAGTTAAAAGTAACTAGTTACTTGAAAAGTAATTACTTTTGAAAAATAACTAGTTACTAGTAACTATTACTACCTCTGTTGTAGGAGTAAATGCTTGCTTCGGTTATATATATATATATATATATATATATATATATATATATATATATATATATATATATATATATATAGCTGGTCCCAGATAAGAAGACCAACTCCAGAATTATTACAAACCGTAAGAGATACAACATCGAGCAGAATATATGAAAAAGTTACGCATATTTGTATTCAATGAGATATCGTTAAATTAATGTTTATATAATTTGGAAAACTTCCAGTGATATCCGAAAAAAATCTGGAGTTTTCAATTTTTTATGTATTTTTTGTGATCTTTTTTTTCTGGGATACGTGTTATCTGACCTGTTTTTTTTTAGATTAACTAGTAACTAACTTCAAGTATTTAGTTACTTTTAAAAGTAACTCGCTACTTTCAAAGAAACTAGTTACGTCAAAAGTAACTATAGATACTTTTGAAGCAAAAAGTTACTTTCAAAAGTAAAAGTTACAAGTTAATTTACAAAAGTATCTATATTATAGTTACTTTTTTCCCAATTTTAAAAGTAACTTAGTTACAAGGTAACTACTTACTTTTAGTAACTAGTTACCGAAAAGTAACTTTTTCATCAAGTTACTCACAGCTCTGTCACTAATCCTATTTGTTAACTATTAACTTACCATTGAGCATAAGACATTCACGAGCAAATCAAGCTCGTTATTTCCTTTTCCAAGTACCAAAGACTTATTTTGGAGACCTTTTGTTATCCCACTAAGTACTAAATTTAAAACTTCCCAATCTAAAAAAAACATTATAAAAATACATATGTGTATATATATATATATATATATATATATATATATATATATATATATATATATATATATATATATATATATATATATACGATGGGCTAAAAAAAATTACCACATAATAACTTTTTTATTTGATAAAATTTTTTATTAAAATTTCAGGCACATAAACATACAGAAAGTTAATGAGATTCAACTGTCTTTTTTACAGGATGACCGGAAAATGTTCGAACTACTTTTCAAGCTACATATGGGATATTTTCCTTCCCATATGGCTTTTATTGAAACTTCCGTTTTTACCAGAAACTATAATATTTAAACTTTGCCTACCTTAAAATTGCTAATAAGTTATAATTGTTTCCAAATCCAGCTTATAATAAAAAACATATTATTGCCGCAAATTTATGGCATGTAAGATACACGACTGATGTCATTAAATGTGCAATAAAATAAATATTAACTGAAATATTTAAAAAAAAGAATAGAGTTTTGTTGCTAAGATATAATGCTTAAAGATCTTACCTCATGCTTATCCTCAAAATATGAAAAATATTTTTTACAAGCTTATTGATTATTTTTTGGTATAAACAATATAAATTTAAACAAATCATAGCCTTTTAATTACCTTTAATAAAATATTTAATTAATATAATCAATAAATTAGGTTGCTTTGATTTTCCTGTTTTTCTAATACAGTTCTTGGTAATTCATTTTAATCAGACAACTAAGGTTCTTGGTACATTACTTACATGTAAAAAACTGTAATAAACCCACTATAAGGATATCAGGAGTTATCTTACACCCCCGTCATGACAACTGTAAGAATCCGCCAACCAGACCACTCCAGAATTATAAAATTGTCTTTATTTAAAATTGGTGGAATGGCGATTTACAGTAATTAAGACATACAATGTAAGGTATCAGTTAAGTTCGCGAAATAGTTAAACATTTTTGAAAAAAGTATACTTTTTAATAAAGTTTTTTATGTATTTTTTTACAAGTAAATAAATAATAAATAATCAACTACAATACTAACCCTTTTCAAATTTCAGACACAAGATAATAACCTTAAATGCTCTACGAAGAGACACGTAAGTTACGCTACATGTTGGTTGGGGTGTAATAGCCGGAGACTGTGGAGGAGGTGAATTTAAAGAACTTCGATACACAACACATAAATACGGACTAAATTTTAAGAGCTTTCCTTCAGGATATCCTAAATGGTATAGCGAGTCTGCCCTCATTTTCAAAAAGCAGTCAAAAATCTAGAAGAAAAAACAAGGTAAGCATATAAGTGACATACAGTTAAATATGCCTATTCTAATCACTTACATTTGAAAGTAAAAAAAATTGATACAATATATATATATATATATATATATATATATATATATATATATATATATATATATAAATGTTATACAAAAGAACTCATGGTGTGGGACTACACCTTCACCAATGTGACAAGAAACGACCAAAACAGTTTATATCAGAATCAAGGAGCCAATTCTTCGACTGTAGTAAGGAAACTTCCTTGGAGGGTACCAGTATTCAATATTAAAACCGAATTATGGTAATTCGCACATTGCCTAAACATCTGAAGCAATGTGAGAAATTATTTACTCTTGCGGGATTTGATTGCTTTGTAATCCGGCCAGCTTAGATTTACCGAACATGGATTAGACAAAGTCCGACATATATTTTTGTCTTTGTTATGTAGCATTATAATTGGTAGTTGCTAGTGCTGTTGAACCTTAATATAGCATAATTCGGTCCAGTAAATAAAATATACCAACACAGCGTTTTTAATCCGCATTTAATAAAGAATGATAATACTTGAATATATTCTTAAATAGAAAAATCGGGGTGAAGCGCTGTAGTATGTTTTATATAAATTCACATTATTTACTTAATTATACCATTATTTTCTATCAAAACTAGTGTCAAAAAATAATAATGTATATCGTATCCATTTGGGGCATGATACCCCTAAAAATGTTTGGTAGTTGCTAGTGCTGTTGAACCTTAATATAACATAATTCCGCACCAGGGACGGACTGGGTTCGGAAAATGTGGCGGGCGATTCAAAGGCAAAGGATTTTCGAACAAACTGTACCGTATAAGGAAGAGGGAGGGGAGGGGGGTGCGTCGACAAGGAAAACGTCATTAAAGAAAATTAGTATTTATTATTTTTCCAATGTCAAAATATCGCAAAGTGAAATAGTCAAAAATATTATGAAAATGTAATAACAACAAATCTAAAACTGGCATATCCAAATAGACATTACTATTTTTATGAAAAATTAAACGATTCAGGCTCACATTTTAACTTAAAAATCAAACTAAAGGAACTGTATTCTTTGGGACGTTGATCCGACACATCTTGCAGTTTAGGACTGCAAGATTATTTCGTTATCACAAGTACTTACAACAAAACTAAAACTAGAATATCAAAAGAAACAGTATTTTTATGAAAAACAACAATTTAGCCCTGTGTTTTAACTTAAAAACCGAGTTAAAATTAAAAATGTAAAGGAACTGTATTCTTTGGCACATTGATCCAATACAACTTGCACTTTGAGACTAAGTAGTCAAAAAATGGTTTCAGTATCAAAAAGTAATTACAACAAAACATGAGAAGAAAAAGAAACAGTATTTTCATGAAAAACAATAATTCCGCGTCACATTTTAACTTAGAAACAAAACTAAGGAACAAAAAACAAAGTGTATGATCTGTCATTTTAATCCACTAAAACCCTTGCAGACAAATTTTTACTTGTTGTCGCAAAATCGCTTATGATATCGCCATTGCTGAGTGACATCAATATATCCCTTTCTAGAGCCATCAACATAAATGCTTCGACATTCTCCTGAGATAAATTATTTCGTAGACGATTGAGAATGTACTTACATGTCACCTGGCTTATGGAGAGAGTAAGCATATATTTATAAACTTTGAAAAGTTGGACATAGGCATTTGTATATAAGTTATATTTAAATAGAATATTAAAACAACATAATATGCAGTTTTTGCAAAATTTACAGGAAGTTTTTGTTAAATCACAATCTTGATCTTTATCGCAAAAATGACCAGGTAAAGATTCACAAAATTCTTCTGTGAGAGATTTTGATATATGTGGCCATTTGCCAGCAAAATCTTCTAACTCTTGTCTTAGTTCAGCTTGGCCAATGTCTTAAAAAAAAGGCTTAATTTTTGTACATATAACTTTCATGCAGAATCTGGTAAGTTTTTTACGTTTGAGAACTCCGCTGGATGGAAACATTGAAAATCCATAAATAGTTGTTTATGACTTGCGAATCTAGATTTAAGACATTCGATCGCTGTATCGTACGTGATATTATATACTATAATACGATATTTTTCTTGTGGTGTGAAGGTTACGCCACTTGTAGATTCATCTGCATTTTTTTTTGTTTCCGTTGCCTTATAGGTGAAAACGTTTCTTCTAATTGGAGGTCTAGGTTTTTTTCTGCGAAGCACTCGTGTGTCCTTGCAACGTATTTTTGTGTCTCTCCCAATAAATTATTAAATTCTCTAGACCTAGCTTCTAGTTCTGAAATTGTATGTTCAACCATCCGGTAGCTTTGCAATAAGGCCATCCCTTTTGTTTGTAAATACGAGGACAGAGGGCTGGTATAGCGAAATATATTAAAAAATAAGATAGCCGTTAATATAGTTTCGAATTTAAGAAAATTCTCTAAATAACTGTTTGCTGTGAATCGTGTTTCTGCGTTGAAATCGTCATCGGTGGAAATGCAGCACAGTGCTTCGCAAAGACTAACGTAGATGCCAGTTTCAGTATTGAAAATTCTTACCAAAGCTTTGTCTTTTGCCCACCATCTGGTATCTCCAATTAGGTTAACAAACTTATTGTCCCCTGATATCTTTTTCCAGACGACCATTCTTTTATACGAGTCTCTTACAAAAACTGCACATTTATTTATAAGACCAAATAAATTAAACGCTGGTAGGGTTTTGGTGCTAGCCTCTAACATAATTAAATTTAACACGTGAGCGTAGCACCATACATGTATTTGTTCTGGAGAGGCATCTTTTAAATATTTGTCGAAACCTTTATACTGACCTTGCATGTTTGATGCTCCATCAGTAGAATTACCTACACATTTTTGTATGTCTATATTCAGAGTTTTTAACACATTTTCTACAATTCTAAATAAATTTTCACCCTTCCCAGACCCAGAATTGATGACAGCAATTACTCTTTCTTATACTTTGTTTTGATAAACGTACCTTGCGACAACTGAACATTGATCTACTACATTGATGTCTTGGGTGGTATCAATCTGAATTGAAAATATTTCCGATTTTTGAATTTCCTCGCTTAGCTTTTTTTTAATTAATTTTGTTATAGCCTGAATTATTTTATTTGCAGTCGATTTTGATAAGAAAGTTGCGATGTTTCCCCTTCCCGATGAACCCTTGATACGATCCTTATGCAGTTGCTTACTTAGTTTAATCGCGTGTTCAATGTGCGACTGTAAAAGAGGATAAAATTTAAAAATTAACAATAATAATTCAAGAAAATTTCCATGGTCAATAGTTTCATCTTCTAGGGTAAAAGCCGATTCACTATTTTTTGTTCCTCTTAAGCTGATGCCTCTTTTTCCAATAGTTTTTATAACTTCAATAATTCTACTAACGACTTGACGGTTTCTTTCTATTTTTTGTATTTCCTTTTACCTAACTTCAGAAAACCAAATACCGATTACATCTTTACCAGATGTATGCAAGAGATATTTTTCAAAATTGGCTACGTGCTCTTTACTTTGTTCATGTTTTTCTACCCTACTGTAAATATGTTTAACGTCCCACATGGCCCCCTGAACAAAAGGTGATTCTTCTTTTTCGAAAGCTAGACAAATCCAACAAAACAATAAACTATTTTTCTCATTCAAATGAAAGCTAACCCACTGCCTTTTATTCTTGCCTTTCTTGTTATAAAGTAAGTTAGAATTTAAATTATTTGGCAAATTTTTAGACTGAATCGGATGACCACGAATAAATAATTTAAGGCTTTCTTGATTAATTGGTTTTCGAAAATAAAATTCTTCCTCAACAATGTCAATTTCTGAGATAACTGAAAGCGAAGGATTATTTTCAGGGTCATCTATATCAGTTTTAGATTTATTAATATTTACAGAACCAGTAATAATTTCTTTTTCCTCTAATAATTTCAATACAGGTGATTGCCTCAGGAGACTGCCAGATGACTGTAATTCTTCTCTTGTCGATTTCCCAGACGTACTACTTACTACTTCAATGATGTTTTCAGCACACTCCATTTAGCTCGGGGATGTTTCAATATCTTCTTGAGACACCAGGCCAGGTACAGAAACAATATTACTAGTGCAAGTAGTGTCACTAGTATTATTATTGTCCTTAGTGTCCTTTTTTTTGTCTCTTACTGTGAATAGCTCCGTTATTTTCATACAACTATTCGCGTCTTCCTCCATTTTTCTTTTCCTCTTCAATTTAAGATTTTCCGCGCCCGATCTTTTTCTCGTTTTTTGTTTGAAATCCATAGTTATGTCAAAGTTCATCAATATTCTACATTGCAGCTATACTTCAGTCTGCAGACCTTAAATTATGACAAAATACAAAATCTAACTAAAATAAAGTTAAAATGTGTTTACCTTTGTGGTGAAGGACAGATAATCATTCAACTCAACTCCTTGAGTGTATCAAAATATCGCAAAACCGCTCACCACCACAACACTATCACCAAAAACTTGTTAATTATAAGTGTCTATCAACAAAACGCTTCCAAGAATAGTCAAAAATATTGCAGACGAAATAATAACGAGTTTTGATTTGTCAAATACTATTTACTAGTTAGTTTATATCTGTCTCATTTAAACCATGAATAAAACAAAACAAAAGTCATTCAAACTATAATGACGAAAACAATCTAAGCCAAAGGCGAACAATCGGCTATAACTAATTTGATTGGTTAATACTTCGCGCGTTTAATTGTTTATTGGTTGATACACCTGGCGTGCCTTCGGTAGATGTTATTAATTATATATCTATTTTTCTTTTTTTTTATTTTTCACTTATAAAGGTGAGGGGCGCCTTGGTTACTCTAAGGCAAAAAAAGCAGCGGGCTGCGCCCGCTAGCCCAGTCCGTCCCTGTTCCGCACATATCACTACTGTCTTCTCAAACATTTTTTGCGGCGCTATTTCGTTTTACCATATTGGATTCGTCCCAACATTGTACCAGTTTCTACTTATGCAACATTTGATTTTTGGATATAATTGTACACTGTCCTTTTGTTCCGTCATTTCGTACCCAAATTTTGTGCAAATTTTAAGATTTTTTTTACGTACATTAATTAATTAATTTTTGCACAAAAATTTTATAGCAATTTATTAAGCATTTTTTCAGACTGATTTTTTAAAATATTTTACTATTAATAAATAGTAGGTACGTCACTTCTATAAAATTACATGTTGTACGTGTTGAACGAAACTGTTAATTTTATAGAAGTACCGTACCTATTATTTATTATTTTAAATGTGCTCTTTTAAATGTTGTTTGTACCGAATAAATGTTGTTTCTGCCGAATAAAACCCTAAAGGACACAAATGCCGAAAATTCCTTCTTATCACAAAAAAAATACTGATGAAGACCAACCTTGAATAGTCGAAACGTCATATTAAATACAAAAATATTCGTACCAATATGTCATAGTTCATTCCTATGTAACACTTGATTTTTTTGCAAAATTTAGGGCATCTCGGAAAATTAGTTTTTCACTAACAATTTTTTTAACATTTTACTATTTTATTTCGCCATGTTGGATTTTTATTTTTTCACCTAAATGTTGCCAGGTCATCCCCATACGACATTTAATTTTGAACCAAAATTTGAGGCCAAAGTTTTTTGGCTATGCCACGAACTGACAGACAGATAAACAGAAGGATAGAATTAAGAAAACATGTTTTTTGCATCTGTAAAAAGCTGGGAGAGTGATTTTTTCAAGCCGTTTTCTTCCGATTTCTTGATTTGTGCCTCAATTTTGCCTGTCAATTTCCATATCGCACTAATTCTTGCACAACATTTGAAATCAATCAAATAAGTAGTTTTTCTGGGCTAATTTTTCAAATACTTTTTAAGCCGCCATTCTGCATCTTTGGATTTGTACCACTTTACCAGTTCTGTCCTATGTAATACTTGACTTTTGTGCAAAATTTGGGGTAAATTGGATGAGTAGTTTTTTAGTAATAATTTTATTCCGTCATATTGAATTTTTACCACAATTTTACCAGATCATCCGCAAATGTCCATTAATTTTTGACCAAAATTTAATAAAATACCATGTATTACACATAAAGACGAATGGTGACATTTTAAGTTGCAAACAATCTTCGCTTTTTTGCACTTATAGGACTTGGTAGTAAAATGTTTAGTTTAACTAATCTTCCGAAGAGATATCTTTATCGGGAACATCATCGTTTTTCCAAAATGGATCCTTCAATTTAATTTCTTGCATAAATTATATTAAACTTGTACCCACATAATAACCATCAATCAGTCAACACAGAATTATTGATCAATAATCTTTTTCGGCACTACCACAACTCTGAGCGCAAATGACATGAACATTTATTTCACACAAGATATCGTTGGAAAAACTTCCAGGAGAGAGCAACACCATTACAAACAAATTCTGGGCGGACACAAATGTTGCAAATTTAAATTTAATTTCTTCAATATATTTGATTAATGTTGACTTGCATCCACAGTATAATAACCTTCATCAGATATAGGAGCACGAAACGCTTTTAGCATGTACATTTTGCAATTAGTCCAATTCGATTGCAACTTCATTGCTTCAGATTCCAAGTCCTAATACATATTTACTTGCATTAATACTTACTATAGCAAGTGCTTGATTCAGATCTTCCTCAGCTTTTAATAGCTCTCTATTCAAATTAGGTAGAGACCGAATTTCAGCATGTGCTTTTCTTCCTGGTAAAATCGATCATACTATTTACCCATGTGCGGATATTCCAAGGAGAAAAAACAGCATCATTTATTTGACACGAAGCGAAATGATGAATAACTGCTGCTCTTTACTCATGTTAAGTCCAGTACATGTTGAAATTCAGTCCCTTCATGAATCGGATAGACAGCTATTAAGACCTGGGACTGGCACTCGCTACTTTAAGCACTAACGAAAGTGTAGATGGATCAGGATCTAGGATCGTAAACCTCGAAAAGCCAAACGAATGGATTTCATTACCTGATTTGGATCTGTAAACATCACTATATTTGGTAATTGTGAAAGGATGTTTATGTAATTAGCTATTTATTAATGCCGAAGGTTCCAGGTCAACCTGTTCTGTGCCTCCTAAATTTCTCAGTAAAAATATAATTACTAATAAACAGCATGTGAGGACTTAAAAGTTTTATGTATATTATAAATTGTTTGGAAATCGATTATGTTTCCAATAATGAATTATCACTTAGAAATATTAGCAATTTGAATTCTGCTTTGTAGGATACGGATTCTTAAAATCTAGTTGTAATAATAAATATACTATTAATTCCTGTAGAAGCAAAAAAGCGAAAATGCCAACTCAAAGTTTCACCGTTCGTATTCGTGTAGTACCAACAATGTATTGTTGTGTCAACAATGTATTTCAAGTGCTATAAATGTTGTATTATGTACTACCACTACCTAACAATATATTATACAGTTTTTTAATTGCATTTTACCTTTTAAGAATATGTTAAATTTAACTAACTGGCTTATTTTAAAGTTCAACGTCACTAGTAACAAAGCTACAAACATATTCTGGACTTTAGGTAAACCTATGTTTTCCAAAGTCCTAAATAGTAAATAATTATGGAGTCTGCCTGAAACGTTTATCCCTTGATATCATTTAGTTCCTTAATTGGAGAAAATTCAATTTTATCAATAAGAGTGATATACCACTTTTTAGTTTCAAATAGTAAACAATTTTGGAGTTTTGCCTGAAACGTAAAGACATTGAACTTTAACAGACCAACGCACTTAAGTAAGTAATTTTATGAAAAAAAATGTTATATAAATGTCGGCAATAAACAGTTTCGTTAAGATAGAGGGTTGCTTCGTGGTAATAGAGTATCAAGTCCGGCGAAGATTTCGGTTGTTCTCTTGCTAACCACAAATGTCGGTTTTGCTACTATTTGTGACTCTGGTGTGGTTTTGGGTGTTAATTTTGGTGCTAGTGGAACTCGTCTTTGAACCAGTTGACTGTACTGATGAATACATTAAGTCAGAAACCCGTGTCTATAGTTAGTTAAATTTCGCTGCTTTAGCGGTCATCCCCAAAAAAATCCATTTTCTATTACCATTCGAAGACGAATATATATATATATATATATATATATATATATATATATATATATATATATATATTACTACGGCTTGATTATACATTTAAATAAACATAAAACACTTATCACTTACGTAGACCATCAATACGAAACAAGAAAAAAAATACATCATATCTCAAAAACGCCAATTATAAAAAAGACAGTGGGTCAACGAAGTCCCGCATATTTAATATTAAGAGCATACAACTATCTGCCTGATTATCTAAAGGAATTAGTTTTGAGATCAAACTCTAAAGGGTTGTTAAGAAAAAAAACAAAATTGTTTTTAACATCAATCCAAAGAACGGAAATACACAAAATAGTAAATATTAAAAATTGAAATTACAAAAAGGTTTTAATCACTAATTGCGGAAATCTATATTTTAAGTGTAAATGTAAATATTGTTATAGTACATTCTCTTCTGTTGTTAAATTGTTAAATTGCTAAATGTCTGCGTACAGCTATTGCTCCTGCAGATTTTTTGGTTTATTTACTTTTAGATATATTTTCGAAATGTATACATTTATTGGCCTTTTCTGTAAATAAACGATTTATTATATTATTATTATATATATATATATATATATATATATATATATATATATATATATATATATATATATATATATATATATATATACGTAGGAAGATTTTCTTTGGTTTTTTTGGCCTCAAGTTATTTTTTTGGAAACATAAAACAAATTCATTTTTCGGCACTAATTTTCATTTTGTTTATTGCAAACGTTTCGGCTAAATGCCTTCATCAGTGCTGTTTGACTGAAGCTAAAAACAGTACTATTTTATATTATGCGAAGTCAACATTTTTTTTTTTTTTTAAATGTAAAGACAAAATGTTACATACATATACTTATAGACACATAATTAAACATAACCTTTTTTTTTTTTTTTTTTATATAATAATAATTCGTTACGCTAACTAAAATTCCTAGTAATTTATACTTTCAAACTCACCCAAGAAGGTAACTTCCTGCATTCAGCAAACCAAAACAGAATAAAATTTTTGTCACGTCACATTTAGTATACAGTATTAGACGCCAACAAAACATGTAAAATTTTTATTTATAAAACTACGGTGGCATGTTAGTCTACCGATATATTTTGACTGGAATTGCACCTCGTTTTGAAGCAGTTGCTTGTCTTTCTGATTGTTTTTACTGAAGCAAAAAATTGTATATTGTGTTGTTGTTGTTTTGGTGTATAGCATGAGGGCCTTTAATTATACTATTTGTTATTATAATCAATTGGTAATTACTGTATTTTTTTTTCCGTTTCACTTAACTAAGTAAATCTTATTTATTAATCAAGGAGAAAATTTCGGAACATGATAATTATTTTATTACGTTGTGATATATTTGGTTTAAATTTTTAATTTCAGTTCTATCATTTATTGAATTTTTATTTTGCTTAATATAGAGCATTTCTAAGAATTCCCTTTTTTTTTGGTTGGTTTCCGTTTTTAATATTTTTGTGTCTTCATATTTGAATTTATGGGATGTTTCATTTTCGTGCTTAGTTAATGAAGTTTTATTTTTTTTGTCATATTTATGTCCATTTAGGCGGTTTTTAAGGTATTGAGTAGTTTGTCCGATGTATACTCCTGGGCAATCATTACATGGTATTTGATATATAGTGTGTGTTTTTTGACTGGTTGGGGTTGGTGTTTTAAGACAAGTAAAAAATTTCTTTTGAAAAGTGTTGTAGCTTTTGTGGCATACGGTTATGTTTTGGTGTTTGAAAATAGTTTGGATACTTTCTGAAAGACCCTGGATGTAAGGAATAGAGAGGAATTTTTTATCTTTAGTTTTTTCGTTTGGTACGTTTTGATTGGGATTGTTCATTTGCTGTAATCTGGAGTTAAATATTGAATTTATTAATTTTTTTGGGTAACTATTTTGAATTAAGATGTTTTTTGCCTTTTGTATTGCCTGGGATTGATAAGTTAAATTACTCAATTTTATTGCTCTATCGGCAAGACTGATTATTACCGACTTTTTTTGGTTCATTGGGTGTTGCGAAAAGTAATTTATGTATCTGCCAGACCACGTTTTTTTTGTGTACCATTGTGTTTCAATAATATTGTTTTTATTATATAATGTCATATCTAGGAAATTTATTTTTGAGTTGTTTTCAGTCTCGATGGTGAATTTAAGTTTTTCATGGAAGTTGTTAAAGGCATTTAGGATATATTTACATTTATCTTTTGGAATTAGAGTTATGCAATCATCAACGTACCTGTAGAAAAATGGAAGTGATATGTCTAGTTGTCCGATTACATTGCTCTCTAGTTCCTCCATTACTAGTTGTGCAACTACACTTGATATTGGGGAACCCATTGCGCAACCTTCTATTTGTTTATAAAAATTATTGTTGTATGCAAAAAATGTGGATTTTAAAGTTAGTTCAATGGCTATTAGAAATTAATCCAGAGGTATATCCGTGAATTTTTTTATTTCGTTCCATTTATTTTTTATAAGTAGGAGGGCTAAATCAATTGGTACATTTGTGTATAGAGAGATGACATCCAGTGAGATTAAAATATGGTTTTGAGGTACTTGAAAATTATTTATTTTTTCTTTGAAATCCCATGAATCTTTAATGTAAGTGGTACTTTTGTTGACTATATTTTCTAGAATTTGTTTTAAAAATTTAGAAAGGTTATTTAATGGTGATTGTATACACGAAATAATTGGGCGCATTGGAATTCCATCTTTATGTAATTTTGGCAAACCGTAAATTTTTGGTGTTTGGGCATTATACATTTTTAGGTTCTTAGCACAATTAGGTGATATATAGTTTTTCTTTTCCCACCGTGTAACAAGTTCGTTGTTTCTTTTTTGAAAAATATTTGTTGGATCTGTATTTATTTTTTTGTATGTATCTGTGTCGTTCAGAAGTAATTGCATTTTATTATCATATTCTTTTGTATCCATGATAACCGTTTTATTTGATTTGTCTGGGCGTACGATTTTTAGATTTGGATGATTTTTCAGAAAAGTGTTTGTTTTTTTAATTTTTTTAATTAATTCTTGGTCTATATTATTATGTTTTGTTTTATATTGTTTAGATTTTATTTTATTTTGATATGTTTTGAGAGTGTTACAACAATTTGCCCTTATTGTATCTTTTTCATCATTAATAAGGTTACTGATTGATGTTTCGACAGATGATATTATGTCAGTAACAGGGAGTTCATTGGCATTTGTAATTGGATACGCAAAATTAGAACCTAAACTTAGAATTTCTACTGCATATTCCGGAATTTCCATCTCAGTCAGATTTTCTAGCCACTCTTTTTGTATATTAATTTTTTTTGGGTTTGTTTTATTTTTTTTTGTTTTTAACAAGTAAATTTTGTTTATGTTTCTTAATTTAATTTTTTCGAATAAAGCTTCATATTTTTTATTTTCGATATTTAAGAGTTCATTAAATTTATTTGCGGTGGTTGTTTCCTGTAATTGGTTTTTGATTTGAGATATTTTAGTTTCGATGTTTTTTATATTAATGATGGTGTCGCTAATTAGTAATTTTAACGTATTGAGTTTAAAATTATTTACAATATTTTCATGAAATTTCCTTCTTAGGTTAGTTGATGAGAATTCTATGTGGTTAATTTTAATGTTTAAAAATGCTGGAAATATGTTTTCAATTTTACATCTTAGTAAAAATTGTCTTCTATTCTTTAGGCTAGCTAGTTTACAATAGTTCTTAGAGAGGGTTTTAATATTGTCGTTGCTTAGAGTTATGTTAGTTTCATATTGTTCAGTCGGTGGCAGTATTTCATCCATTCTGCTTATATATTCTTAGAGTGAGTTTCTGGACCATTTAAAATATATTCGTAGGAAGATTTTCTTTGGTTTTTTTGGCCTCAAGTTATTTTTTTGGAAAAATAAAACAAATTCATTTTTCGGCACTAATTTTCATTTTGTTTATTGCAAACGTTTCGGCTAAATGCCTTCATCAGTGCTGTTTGGCTGAAGCTAAAAACAGTACTATTTTATATTATGCGAAGTCAACATTTTTTTTTTTTTTTAAATGTAAAGACAAAATGTTACATACATATACTTATAGACACATAATTAAACATAACCTTTTTTTTTTTTTTTTATATAATAATAATTCGTTACGCTAACTAAAATTCCTAGTAATTTATACTTTCAAACTCACCCAAGAAGGTAACTTCCTGCATTCAGCAAACCAAAACAGAATAAAATTTTTGTCACGTCACATTTAGTATACAGTATTAGACGCCAACAAAACATGTAAAATTTTTATTTATAAAACTACGGTGGCATGTTAGTCTACCGATATATTTTGACTGGAATTGCACCTCGTTTTGAAGCAGTTGCTTGTCTTTCTGATTGTTTTTACTGAAGCAAAAAATTGTATATTGTGTTGTTGTTGTTTTGGTGTATAGCATGAGGGCCTTTAATTATACTATTTGTTATTATAATCAATTGGTAATTACTGTATTTTTTTTCCGTTTCACTTAACTAAGTAAAAAAAATTTTTTTTTTTTCTTATTTATTAATCAAGGAGAAAATTTCGGAACATGATAATTATTTTATTACGTTGTGATATATTTGGTTTAAATTTTTAATTTCAGTTCTATCATTTATTGAATTTTTATTTTGCTTAATATAGAGCATTTCTAAGAATTCCCTTTTTTTTGGTTGGTTTCCGTTTTTAATATTTTTGTGTCTTCATATTTGAATTTATGGGATGTTTCATTTTCGTGCTTAGTTAATGAAGTTTTATTTTTTTTGTCATATTTATGTCCATTTAGGCGGTTTTTAAGGTATTGAGTAGTTTGTCCGATGTATATCCTGGGCAATCATTACATGGTATTTGATATATAGTGTGTGTTTTTTGACTGGTTGGGGTTGGTGTTTTAAGACAAGTAAAAAATTTCTTTTGAAAAGTGTTGTAGCTTTTGTGGCATACGGTTATGTTTTGGTGTTTGAAAATAGTTTGGATACTTTCTGAAAGACCCTGGATGTAAGGAATAGAGAGGAATTTTTTATCTTTAGTTTTTTCGTTTGGTACGTTTTGATTGGGATTGTTCATTTGCTGTAATCTGGAGTTAAATATTGAATTTATTAATTTTTTTGGGTAACTATTTTGAATTAAGATGTTTTTTGCCTTTTGTATTGCCTGGGATTGATAAGTTAAATTACTCAATTTTATTGCTCTATCGGCAAGACTGATTATTACCGACTTTTTTTGGTTCATTGCCGATAGAGCAATAAAATTGAGTAATTTAACTTATCAATCCCAGGCAATACAAAAGGCAAAAAACATCTTAATTCAAAATAGTTACCCAAAAAAATTAATAAATTCAATATTTAACTCCAGATTACAGCAAATGAACAATCCCAATCAAAACGTACCAAACGAAAAAACTAAAGATAAAAAATTCCTCTCTATTCCTTACATCCAGGGTCTTTCAGAAAGTATCCAAACTATTTTCAAACACCAAAACATAACCGTATGCCACAAAAGCTACAACACTTTTCAAAAGAAATTTTTTACTTGTCTTAAAACACCAACCCCAACCAGTCAAAAAACACACACTATATATCAAATACCATGTAATGATTGCCCAGGAGTATACATCGGACAAACTACTCAATACCTTAAAAACCGCCTAAATGGACATAAATATGACAAAAAAAATAAAACTTCATTAACTAAGCACGAAAATGAAACATCCCATAAATTCAAATATGAAGACACAAAAATATTAAAAACGGAAACCAACCAAAAAAAAAGGGAATTCTTAGAAATGCTCTATATTAAGCAAAATAAAAATTCAATAAATGATAGAACTGAAATTAAAAATTTAAACCAAATATATCACAACGTAATAAAATAATTATCATGTTCCGAAATTTTCTCCTTGATTAATAAATAAGAAAAAAAAAAAAATTGTTTTACTTAGTTAAGTGAAACGGAAAAAAAATACAGTAATTACCAATTGATTATAATAACAAATAGTATAATTAAAGGCCCTCATGCTATACACCAAAACAACAACAACACAATATACAATTTTTTGCTTCAGTAAAAACAATCAGAAAGACAAGCAACTGCTTCAAAACGAGGTGCAATTCCAGTCAAAATATATCGGTAGACTAACATGCCACCGTAGTTTTATAAATAAAAATTTTACATGTTTTGTTGGCGTCTAATACTGTATACTAAATGTGACGTGACAAAAATTTTATTCTGTTTTGGTTTGCTGAATGCAGGAAGTTACCTTCTTGGGTGAGTTTGAAAGTATAAATTACTAGGAATTTTAGTTAGCGTAACGAATTATTATTATATAAAAAAAAAAAAAAAAAAAGGTTATGTTTAATTATGTGTCTATAAGTATATGTATGTAACATTTTGTCTTTACATTTAAAAAAAAAAAAAAAATGTTGACTTCGCATAATATAAAATAGTACTGTTTTTAGCTTCAGTCAAACAGCACTGATGAAGGCATTTAGCCGAAACGTTTGCAATAAACAAAATGAAAATTAGTGCCGAAAAATGAATTTGTTTTATTTTTCCAAAAAAATAACTTGAGGCCAAAAAAACCAAAGAAAATCTTCCTACGAATATATTTTAAATGGTCCAGAAACTCACTCTAAGAATATATAAGCAGAATGGATGAAATACTGCCACCGACTGAACAATATGAAACTAACATAACTCTAAGCAACGACAATATTAAAACCCTCTCTAAGAACTATTGTAAACTAGCTAGCCTAAAGAATAGAAGACAATTTTTACTAAGATGTAAAACTGAAAACATATTTCCAGCATTTTTAAACATTAAAATTAACCACATAGAATTCTCATCAACTAACCTAAGAAGGAAATTTCATGAAAATATTATAAATAATTTTAAACTCAATACGTTAAAATTACTAATTAGCGACACCATCATTAATATAAAAAACATCGAAACTAAAATATCTCAAATCAAAAACCAATTACAGGAAACAACCACCGCAAATAAATTTAATGAACTCTTAAATATCGAAAATAAAAAATATGAAGCTTTATTCGAAAAAATTAAATTAAGAAACATAAACAAAATTTACTTGTTAAAAACAAAAAAAAATAAAACAAACCCAAAAAAAATTAATATACAAAAAGAGTGGCTAGAAAATCTGACTGAGACGGAAATTCCGGAATATGCAGTAGAAATTCTAAGTTTAGGTTCTAATTTTGCGTATCCAATTAAAAATGCCAATGAACTCCCTGTTACTGACATAATATCATCTGTCGAAACATCAATCAGTAACCTTATTAATGATGAAAAAGATACAATAAGGGCAAATTGTTGTAACACTCTCAAAACATATCAAAATAAAATAAAATCTAAACAATATAAAACAAAACATAATAATATAGACCAAGAATTAATTAAAAAAATTAAAAAAACAAACACTTTTCTGAAAAATCATCCAAATCTAAAAATCGTACGCCCAGACAAATCAAATAAAACGGTTATCATGGATACAAAAGAATATGATAATAAAATGCAATTACTTCTGAACGACACAGATACATACAAAAAAATAAATACAGATCCAACAAATATTTTTCAAAAAAGAAACAACGAACTTGTTACACGGTGGGAAAAGAAAAACTATATATCACCTAATTGTGCTAAGAACCTAAAAATGTATAATGCCCAAACACCAAAAATTTACGGTTTGCCAAAATTACATAAAGATGGAATTCCAATGCGCCCAATTATTTCGTGTATACAATCACCATTAAATAACCTTTCTAAATTTTTAAAAAAAATTCTAGAAAATATAGTCAACAAAAGTACCACTTACATTAAAGATTCATGGGATTTCAAAGAAAAAATAAATAATTTTCAAGTACCTCAAAACCATATTTTAATCTCACTGGATGTCATCTCTCTATACACAAATGTACCAATTGATTTAGCCCTCCTACTTATAAAAAATAAATGGAACGAAATAAAAAAATTCACGGATATACCTCTGGATGAATTTCTAATAGCCATTGAACTAACTTTAAAATCCACATTTTTTGCATACAACAATAATTTTTATAAACAAATAGAAGGTTGCGCAATGGGTTCCCCAATATCAAGTGTAGTTGCACAACTAGTAATGGAGGAACTAGAGAGCAATGTAATCGGACAACTAGACATATCACTTCCATTTTTCTACAGGTACGTTGATGATTGCATAACTCTAATTCCAAAAGATAAATGTAAATATATCCTAAATGCCTTTAACAACTTCCATGAAAAACTTAAATTCACCATCGAGACTGAAAACAACTCAAAAATAAATTTCCTAGATATGACATTATATAATAAAAACAATATTATTGAAACACAATGGTACACAAAAAAAACGTGGTCTGGCAGATACATAAATTACTTTTCGCAACACCCAATGAACCAAAAAAAGTCGGTAATAATCAGTCTTGCCGATAGAGCAATAAAATTGAGTAATTTAACTTATCAATCCCAGGCAATACAAAAGGCAAAAAACATCTTAATTCAAAATAGTTACCCAAAAAAATTAATAAATTCAATATTTAACTCCAGATTACAGCAAATGAACAATCCCAATCAAAACGTACCAAACGAAAAAACTAAAGATAAAAAATTCCTCTCTATTCCTTACATCCAGGGTCTTTCAGAAAGTATCCAAACTATTTTCAAACACCAAAACATAACCGTATGCCACAAAAGCTACAACACTTTTCAAAAGAAATTTTTTACTTGTCTTAAAACACCAACCCCAATCAGTCAAAAAACACACACTATATATCAAATACCATGTAATGATTGCCCAGGAGTATACATCGGACAAACTACTCAATACCTTAAAAACCGCCTAAATGGACATAAATATGACAAAAAAAATAAAACTTCATTAACTAAGCACGAAAATGAAACATCCCATAAATTCAAATATGAAGACACAAAAATATTAAAAACGGAAACCAACCAAAAAAAAAGGGAATTCTTAGAAATGCTCTATATTAAGCAAAATAAAAATTCAATAAATGATAGAACTGAAATTAAAAATTTAAACCAAATATATCACAACGTAATAAAATAATTATCATGTTCCGAAATTTTCTCCTTGATTAATAAATAAGAAAAAAAAAAAAATTTTTTTTACTTAGTTAAGTGAAACGGAAAAAAAATACAGTAATTACCAATTGATTATAATAACAAATAGTATAATTAAAGGCCCTCATGCTATACACCAAAACAACAACAACACAATATACAATTTTTTGCTTCAGTAAAAACAATCAGAAAGACAAGCAACTGCTTCAAAACGAGGTGCAATTCCAGTCAAAATATATCGGTAGACTAACATGCCACCGTAGTTTTATAAATAAAAATTTTACATGTTTTGTTGGCGTCTAATACTGTATACTAAATGTGACGTGACAAAAATTTTATTCTGTTTTGGTTTGCTGAATGCAGGAAGTTACCTTCTTGGGTGAGTTTGAAAGTATAAATTACTAGGAATTTTAGTTAGCGTAACGAATTATTATTATATAAAAAAAAAAAAAAAAGGTTATGTTTAATTATGTGTCTATAAGTATATGTATGTAACATTTTGTCTTTACATTAAAAAAAAAAAAAAAATGTTGACTTCGCATAATATAAAATAGTACTGTTTTTAGCTTCAGTCAAACAGCACTGATGAAGGCATTTAGCCGAAACGTTTACAATAAACAAAATGAAAATTAGTGCCGAAAAATGAATTTGTTTTATTTTTCCAAAAAAATAACTTGAGGCCAAAAAAACCAAAGAAAATCTTCCTACGAATATATTTTAAATGGTCCAGAAACTCACTCTAAGAATATATATATATATATATATATATATATATATATATATATATATATATATAGTTGGCGCATTACCTTTCTGGAATGACGTCATTTTTGGTTATTTTTGTTTGATTTATGTCAACTGACAGTGACAAAAACATTTTGAAAAAACTCATTGTCGTTTCTTTACAACAGTCAATGCCGGTTTTGGTTATGTGTCTTTCAGAATATATTCGTCAAAATTGACATTGATTTGTTGTGATTCTTTTTAAACTTTTGCAAGATGCCGCGAAGATATAATCAGCAATCACAGCTAATAGTTTTGAATATCTTGGCTTTTTTTCAATTGGAAAAAGAGCAAGCTAAAAATGGAATCCTTCCGCAAACTGATAATATAATTGAACGAGCTTCAAATGCAACAAAACTTAGCCATACAACAATCATAAATATTAAGAAAAGAGGAATAACGAGCGATGAATCCTTTACCTCCAGAATGTCTCAAAAGCAAAAAGAGGTAAAAACAAAAATTACAGATTACTTAAAGAACAAAATAAGAGATACGATCTACTGCATGTATGCGAAAAATGAATATGTTACAATGCAGACTTTGCTTAAAAAACTAAAAGAGATAAATGAATATTTTAATTTTTCCATCACCTCGCTAAGAAAATACGTAAAAAGTATTGGTTTTAAGTGGAAGAAATCAAATAATAGAAAATACCTGATGGATTTGCCCCACATCGTCCACAAGAGAATCAATTTCTTGAGGGAATATGTCAAAAATCAAAATCTAGGACAAGATGCTTATACCACCGTATTTATTGATGAGACTTGGATTTTTAGTAAAGGGTCGTTTAGAAACAGCTGGCAGGATAACACTATGTCTACAAGTTCTAAAAAAGCTAGTGAAGGTCATCGATATATTGTAGTTCACGCTGGATCAAAGGAAGGATTTATTAAGGGGGCCAGTTTAGTATTTAAAAGTGGACTAAAAAGCGGAGATTATCATGACAATATGAACAAGCAAAATTTTGAAAATTGGTTTAAAAATCAGCTGGTACCAAATCTTCCTCCAAAAAGTTTGATAGTGATGGACAACGCAAGCTATCATTCCGGCCTTTTAGAGGATATTCCAAGAAAATCATGGACAAAGCAGAGATTGATTGGATGGTTAAAAGAAAAGAACATTGACTTCCCAGAGAGGGCCATGAAGGATGAAATATGGAGCATTGTAGAAAAAAATTGTAACATTGAAAAAACATTCTACCTTGACGAATATGTGAAACCTTTGGGCCACAAAATACTAAGACTTCCTCCATACCATTGTCAATTTAATGCTATTGAAATGGTATGGCCTGAGTGTAAGAGGAAATACGACCAATACATTGATAGTCTGAAGGGGACACCATCGGAAGTTTTGGCCATGTGGGAAAAAGCGATAAATGAAGTATCTTCAGAGCATTGGAAAAATTATGTCAGCCACACAGAAAGGGTAATCCAAGAAGCTTGGAAGACAATACAGATATGTGATGCTTCAGACATTGCGCCACTTGTAATTAGCACCGACGAAGACAGCAGTGACGATGAAGAATTTAGTTCTGATTCTGAAGACAGTGAAGGGGAGTAGTTTTTATTTTTAAAGTTAGTTAGTTATACATTAATTTGTCTGTTTTAGTTTTTAAAGCAAAGTCTGCATTGTAACATATTCATTTTTAGCATACACGCAATAGATCATATCTCTTATTTTGTTCTTTAAGTAATCTGTGATTTTTGTTTTTACCTCTTTTTGTTTTTGAAACATTCTGGAGGTAAAGGATTCATCGTTCGTTATTCCCCTTTTCTTAATATTTTTTCAGTATTGTCTGTAATTGAGAATTAAAATAATTTTGATGAAAATGGGTAACTGGCGTCAATTTATTACATTGCAAACAAAGAATAAGACTAAGATGAAAGAATTTATATTAGTAAAGTCTTATTTGCAAAATAATTTTAGTTTTTGAAGTTATAATAGTTATTTTTGTATTAAGTGTGCAAAATGAGGGTTTTTTTATGGCAATGAGAGTGTTAATTTTTTGCCAGCCATTTTCGACAAGTTGCAGCGCTTTCTGTACAGAAAATGCCAATTTTAAATTCGCTTTAGCCAGTGCTGAACGCACCCCTCCTATCTACATCACTGCATACGTTTAGGTTAGGAATCATCGCTGAAATATAAATAATATAAGAAATACGTTATTTGAAACCAGCGTGACGTCATTCCAGAAAGGTAATGCGCCAACTATATATTATAGATATATATATATATATATATATATATATATATATATATATATATATATATATATATATATATATATATATATATATATATATATATATATATATATATACACACACACATATATATATATATATATATATATATAATAAATAATAAATAAATTTATTACTTTCCAAAAGCAAATGAACAAAAGGTTTACAATTACAATTTTTTAAATTTAATATTTGGAAAGAAAATAATAGGCCATGTCATTGCAGACATCTAGATACAAATCCAGATACTGTTTATGCCTTAATAAAAATATGTATGTTTAAATTAAACTAGCGCCTGTTGGCATATTATAGTACATCATATAATAAACATATGTCTAATATTATTACTTTATAAACTTAATATCTAAATAACAAAAAGGAAAAAAATATATATAAGAAGTAACGAGGAGAAACAAAAATAGAGATAGAGAGAGAGAGAGAGAGAGAGAGGGGGGAAAAGGGGGGGGAGGTGTAAAGTCAATATTTATTGGTTGGCGATAAGCGATCTCCTAACGTGGTTCTTAAAAGCAGCACAGGTCTGGGTAAATGGACTTGCTCCCAAAGAGTTCAAACAGGAAGCTACATTGTAAGAAAATGATCTCTTAAACAGTTCTTTTCTGTGCCTTGTAATAGTTAGTGTTTCAGCGTTTCTAAGGTTTAATCAATGAGTATTTTTTCTAAATTGAATTTTGTTGTATAAATATGTTGGGGTTTTAATTTTTATGATTTTATAGCAAAAACAGGCAAAATGTAGTTTGCGTCTGTTAAACATGTTTAACCAGCCTAGTTCTTTTAATTTAATGTGAGATACGATTTCTTTCTATATATATATATATATATATATATATATATATATATATATATATATATATATATATATATATATATATATATATATATATAAATATATACATATATATATATATACATATATATATATATATATATATATATATATATATATATATATATATATAAATAATATACATATATATATATATATATATATATATATATATATATATATATATATATATATATACATATATATATATATATATATATATATATATATATATATATATATATATATATATATATATATATATATATATATAATGCTTGTTTCTTGGGTACAGGTTGTTTTCGGTGAAATAAAACTACGCTATATTCTTGACGTTTCGCCCGTCTTAGCAGACTTCTTCAAAAGTTTCTTATTTATATATATATATATATATATATATATATATATATATATATATATATATATATATATATACAGTGTGTATCAGCCAAATGGAATAAATTCTATAACAAATAAATGGGGGCGTGTTCGGAAAAACGCTTGGACCCGTCTATTGGTATATTTAGTTGCTCATTTTCTCCAATAAAAACTTTTTATACAGGGTGTGTCCTTTAACAGTGGTCAATGCCAGCTTTCTTATTTCAAATGCAACACCCCGGATATTATTTAATTCTTGGATTCTTTAGGAGATTCTAAACATATTTTATGTTCACTGTCCTATACCTATCTTCAACTATTTCGGCAATATTAAGTGTTTTCAAATTTATTTTTATTTTATTTATTTCGAATTTATTATTATTCATGAAAGTGGCTCTGGTTACTGAATTATTTATTTGATTACAAAAATTCGTATAATATTGCCGAAATAGTTGAAGATAGGTATAGGACATTGAACATAAAATATGTTTAGAATCTCCTAAAGAATCCAAAAATTAAATAATATCCGGGTGTTGCATTTGAAATAAGAAAGTTGGCATTGACCACTGTTACAGGACACACCCTGTATAAAAAGTTTTTATTGGAGAAAATGAGCAACTAAAAATACCAATCGACGGGTCCAAGCGTTTTTCCGAACACGCCCCCATTTATTTATTATCGAATTTATTCCATTTGGCTGATACACACTGTATATATATATATATATATATATATATATATATATATATATATATATATATATATAATGCTTGTTTCGGGGGTACAGGGTGTTTTCGGTGAAATGAAACTACGCTATCTTCTTGACGTTTCGCCCGTCTTATCAGACTTCTTCAAAAGTTTTTTTATTTTTCATGGCAACTTCGTCGCCTACTACACATTGCCGTCCCTATTTTTTTGCCGGCGATAGTACGTGTTTTTATTTTTTTAAAACACAACAACAGTAGACTCTGTGTGCTGATTTTAACTGAGGTAGTAAAAGCCAATTTTAGGTAATATAAAAAAACTAAAGTTGGCTGATCGCCTTTTTCGAAAGATTTGGAAATATATTTACTGTTGTAGGGGAAAATAGTTCCCACCTTGTACGGACGTACTTGTTTTTAAGTTACTGAAACTTTTTGCCAGCAAGTTATATCCTTTGTGGCTTGTCACGATGTTATATTTTATAAAAAGTTTTTGAAATTGTTGGGATAAACCATTTATGAAAGCCAAAGAAATGTATTTTGATTTCGGACAATTTGATTTAATATTAGAGTTTTCAGAATTGTAATATTTGTGAATTCTGCTTTTGAATAATTTATTAATTAAGTACGAGGGGTATTCGTTTTAGCTTTTTTAATGGCCTTTTCTCTGAATTTAGGATCAGAAAGTTTAATTGCTCGATCTGCCAGACCAATAATTACAGATATTTTGAGATATTGGGTGACAAGAGGTAAAATTTAAATATCGAGAAGACAAAGTTTGTTAAATAAATGTACAAGGGATTTTTTTATCTAAATGGAAAATTTAACGTGTCAAATTTGAAATTTTTTTTTTGGTTCAATTTTTAATTTAACATTTCAATTCATAAATTGGTAGGAATTTAAAAAGAGGAGGAATACAATTTTAGAATATCCTAAAAAATCGAGTACTAATATGTTACTCTTTCAAACATTTTCCACTACTTACATCAATTTTATTTAGTGTATTTAGTAATGTATTGGTTAGGGGATTTTTTATGTATAAATTCCATTGTTATCACCTAATCAACATTTTTTCAGAAAATTAGAATTAAGCCTAAAGGTTGGAGGTGACAAAAATTTAAAATTTCCTCAATAACTATTTATGCTTTTTTAGATATTCAGATTTTAAAATACTACCAATTTTCATTTCATTTTTATAACCCATATCAGGTCAAGACTGCTCTGCTTCACTGTTTTACATTTACGTTACGTTTACATGACATCAAAAAAGGAAATTGTTCAAAATATTAAAAATGTATTGTATATTTTATTTGAAATGTACCGATTAGATCTAAACTAACCATAATTCATAAAAGAAAATAGAAACCAATTTTCGAAGTGTTGAGACAACTAACAGCAGCACACAGTAACGTACTCATCTTCGCTAAGCAGACTTTGTTCTGGGACGCAACGCTGGAACCTCCCAGATCGAACGACGGATCTCAACTTGCCGAATCTTGTCGGCAGGCGAAAAATATTTGGGAGAGTGGCGCTACTAGTTTATTTCTACTATGTTAAAACCTTTCGCTGTCGACTGTTTGACCAACAGTATGGAGTAACGTCCGGGGAAAAGAGGATGGATACGACCCTAAATGGAAATGAAAATGTAGCCTAGTGCGAACAACACTATTTAATTTAAAAAAATGCTTAGTAATTAGTTAAAATATTAAATAACTGATACATACCGTATACCTGATTTGCCTGTAACCCTGGAAAAAATTAGGCATGTTGTAATGTTTCTCAAGATATTCAACCAGCATGGAGTAAATTCTTACAGCGTGAGACGATGGCAATTTATGTATTTTCCTGACAAATAATGTGGTCAACCCCGTTACGAGACATGAGATGTCTTGATAATCAGAATCTGAATAATTACACTCAAATGGTCGAAACAAAAACTGAAATAAAAATTTCATTATTCTTAAAAAAAATCTATATTATAAAGGCCTCGAAAAAAATTATTTATTTATGGTGAAGCAGGTGGCAAAAATGAAAAACATTTTAATAGAGCTAGAACATTTTTTGGATTAAAAATACTTTTATATACAAAGATGCGATAAATTACTTTACACAAAGAATTTTATAGATTTTATCTCGTATTAGAAAGCTTTTTAAAACTGTATAGATAAATGACATTTATGGTAAGCCCAATAACACATTTCACAATAAGAACAAAGCTTTGAAAAAATTCCAACCAAGTTGAATTTTTGTGGAGACCTTTATTGTAATGTTAGCATATCGTAAAAAGTACCCTAAATTAGAGCCGTGTGTTTTTTTTTATTTTAGGAGGTGAAAAAAGGCGAATCCATCCATTATTGAAGGGACATTAATAAATAACCAAAACGAAAATTTTTTCTTATAAAATTCTGAGGAAGCTTTTTTTATATTTTTTTCTCGTAAAATCAATACTTTTTGCAATATCGATCTAAGAAACCGTTTTTTTTTTAACTTTGCCACACCAAACTGGTAGAAGTATATCTAATTAAAAATAGCAAGAAACTTGTAGCGAAGTTGATTTTAAACACTACAGATAAAAAAATCGTTTTTTTTTTCATGATAACATGGCATTTTTTACAAAAATACAATAGATTTCATCACTGTAATTAAAATCATTAAGGAAAGTGAAACATGAGTGAATTTATTTTATTCTAAATGTAAAAAAATTGTTTTTACCAACATTTCCCTCGTTGCAAACAGTAATATATATATATATATATATATATATATATATATATATATATACATATGCATATAGTTATTTGATTTTTCTGTTAAAAGGGCTATTTCCACGTACCCGGAAGTTCGCGTTTGAAATACTCCTTTTATTAAAAAAAAATTAAATACCTATATAAGAATTTATATAATATGAATAAAGTTATTACTAAATAACTATATGAATATATAAACCGTGTTATCTGGGTGTTGTGAAATTTGAGGAAATTTCCAAGTGAAAGCCAATTTAACATATGTTTGCTTAATCCACATCGACATACAATTTTAATTATTATGCCTCTTCCTCAATATCTGTTTCCATTGGAACTTTCTCATCTTCATCAATGCAATAAAACGGTCGTCTGTTAATTCTACCATTTTTTAAACTAAGAGACAGCCATTGGGTCTATATCTCTAACGATATTTGCTTTCTTTTTCTTTAGCTTTTGCGTTTAAACACGATTGCTAGAGCAATCTCTTACTGAATAACAGCAGATGCCTATTTTTCAGCAACTACAGCTCGCATACAGTATTTAGTACTATAGCAAAATATATTAAATATTAAGCGATCAAGAGCCGGTCACAAGAGGTTTTGAATGGGCTCTAATCTATATTTGTAAATTATCCACACCCAGTCTTCTAAATTGTCCACACCCAGTCTTCATGATTTAACTTTCTATCAAGCTATTTTTAGTCCTGAAGATAGTTATAAATAAATTATTTTGTGACGCACTGAATGTGGGTGGTAGATTTTACTAGTTCCAGATACTTGGGTAAAAATAGGTAAACCCCTTTGTTTTAATTTCTCTAAATGTAGCATTCGTTTTATAATACAAATTAAAATTATTACAATTTAAATACTATGTATGAAGTTATTGCCAAATAACAAAGGCAAACTTACCCATTTCGAATAAAATAAATTGATTTATGTTTAACTTCTCTTAATTGTTTTAAATATAACGATGATATGAATTTTTATGAAAAATGCGCTGTTGACATTAAAAAAAAAGTATTTTTATCTATAATATTCGACCAGCTATGCTGCAAAAGTGGCTTGCTAATGTTTATGAATTGGGTATATGTACTTCTACCAGTTTGGTGTGGTGTAGTAGAAAAAAAAACGTATTTTTTTAGACAAAAAAGCAGATATTGCTTAAACAATTGATTCTACGAGAAAAAGTCTAATAACCTTTTTTGAACAGAATTGTATAAGCTATTTTTTTGATAAAATTGCTTTCTTTGAAAAAAAAATACTTTTTGAGATAATTGCAAAATAATAATTATGAAAGATATAAAAAATAACTATTTTTTACAAAACACTTCCACTTCCATATTATTTTGTAAAAAATAATTGTTTTTTACATCTTACATAATTATTATTATTATGGAACAAAACAAAAGTTTCAGCTTGATCGAAATTTTTTTGAAGTCGAAATGTAACAATCACAATATAACCCATAATAAATTATTACTAGCAGTAATTAGCTAATAAGACACCTTCAACTATATTACTGACTGTTAAAATGTTTAATTAATTCAATCTTTTTGTTGTAAATATTTACACTCCCATTAACAACAATGGAACAATTAATTCTTCTAAACGTTACAATAGTTACAAAATATAACGGGGGCATTAACAAAACATAACCGGTGAACTTGGAGTTTCAATTATGGGTGGGCGACATCAAATTTTACCTATCGATAGCCGATAGCACTTTACCTATCGATATGTCAATACATGTTGTATTACTGAAGCAGTTTTTGTTAGATGAATTCATACCAAAAATAAAAGATGTGCTTTTTTTATTAAACAAAAAGTGTTTCTTAAAAAATGAGTAATAAGGTTTGTGTATAATTTGCTTTATCAGTAATGACACCTTCCTTTTATTTAAAAAAAAATGGCACGCTTTATAATTAAATTACCAAAAAATAAAAAGTTAGAAATGAAGAAAAAACGAAAAATTCAAAAAAATAATAAAAAGGAAATTTAGGGAACAAAGAGACACGTGAAGAAGCGTTCGAACGTTCAATATCTGGCAACTTTTTCACAGACTGTAAATTCCCAAAACATTTTTTTATAAAATATTTAATTCATTAAAACAATAAAGTGTAAAAACATTTTTAAAGTAAAACATTTCTGCTCTTAATATTAGCTTTTTTACTGAAATTCGTTAGTTATTTTTTAATCGTCCCTAAACTTTTCATTAGGGATTTGGTAGTAAAATCGAAGGGTGCCATATTAGTGCGTAGATTTTTTTTGCTCTTCAATAATTTTGTCCCAAATATTCCGATAGGTAGGTACACCTATCGGCAGGTCGATAATATCGCACATTCCCAGTAACATCTTGATTTTCAATTAAAATTTTGGATGACTATAAGTAAAGAGCGATTAAATTACTCACTTCTAATAATAATCAAAATATAATTTAACAAAAAAAAAATTCCGTTTGGAAAAAAAATACTTTATATTAATATTTATTCGTTTTCAATTTTTTTATATGCAATTTTATTGCTCTTAATGTAAGAAAGAAATTGAAAATCAAACCATTTGTGGTATTTTATTTCAGATGCTGGTGGGCCCTGCTGGAGGACCAATTTTGTTTTTCTATTTTAAGTACCAACTTCCAAATGACATGGCACCATTTATGTGTAATTTGGCCCTCTGATGATTTTTCTGAAATTTTATTATTCTGTAGCCGATACCAAAAGAAGACTTTTTTATCATTGCGCCAAAGTTCTATGTCTATGTCGGGTATGCTCGAAAAGTAAGGACAAAGTAACGGACATCAAGAAATAATAATTTTTCCGAACTGTTCTACTTAAATTAAGCTGTATTATTTTAACATTTGAAATTAATAGGTGAGCCCAAAATCATCACGCTATAAATTCAATGCGTAAGGTGAACATAGCTTTTTACGGCCTCTTCGTACAGAAGAAACCACTTTTCTAAATAATTTGTATGACTTTTTTTTAAAGTGCATAGTGGATGCCTGCGAAATTGTTGTATAGAACTACTTAAGCACAATGCAGTGACCCATGGAAATTCTGGAAGCAATGCTCCCTATGTTCTTCTGTGATTCCCATATTAAAATTAATTAAATTTTCACTTTTCTTCTACTTACTTGTCTAGTAATTCCTATATCAAATTCAATTTACTTTATTTTAAAACTTCAATTGATAATAATAATTAAAACATACCCTAGAGCTATATACTTATATACCTCTAGACTTTTCACCGCACGCGTCAGGAAAATTTTTTGGAATAAGTCGGTTATACTTTAAAACTCGCGAAACAGAAGCTTTGAAAGATTTATTTTGATGTTCCTATAATTTGTGTTGGAAGATGTCACTAATAAAAAATGTTTTTTGAGCGTGTTATTACTTACTAATACTTTTTATTAAAATGGTTAACTGTTTTGTGCGTAACGTGGTTATAGGACGATACTTCCGAAGAGTGATTTGGATTCCTCAACAAGATGAAAATCGGAATCGAAAGAGTATTAAATTAACTCTCTTATACCGATCAAAATTCCGATTGCCAGATCAAAATATTAATGATGATACCAAAATATGCGCGAATTGTGACCAGAGAATTCAAAACGTTATTGAATTAGAAGGAAACGAGGCAGCTATGTACAGGGTGTCCAAAATAAGAATGTATATCTCCTTATCTCGAGAACCATAACAGATAGAAGGCAAGTTCATATACAAAAGTTTCTTAGCTTCGTTTGAATTTTTATTTTATCATATTCTTATTTATACAGGGTGTTGCGTTTGGTCTGGGCTGAGATGCACTTTCTTATTTTAAATGGGACACCCTACGCATTATTGCAGATTATGATAACGCGCTTAAAGACGAGTTCACCAATATATAACAGTATGGGCCTATAGTGCAACGTTTCGGATTTATTGACATTTTTCTTCAGTTTTCTACCTATTTTCAAATTAACAGAACTAAAGTACTTTTATAATTTTTTAAATTTTTGTTAAAGCCTTAAAAAATTAAAACCTCGTTCTACTCACAGTCTTATACTCGAGTTTTAAAACTTCATAAAAGTTGCAATGTTGCCGTGCTTCGCCTATCGTAATTTTTTTTTAAAAATTTAAATGCAACACCCTGTACATTACAATAAATTCGGATAGAGAATTGAAGTAAGATTTCAACGACCCATAATAATATGGGTCTCCGACTTATAGTTTTAGACTTATTGACGATCATCTTCAGCATGCAACTAATTTTTTTAATACAAAGTTTTCAATTTGTTTAATTTCAAAAAATTCGTGGGTGTATTATAATGTATGCATTAAGAGTTATTACTTAGGTACCGATAATCTTTATTTACCCTTGATTATTATCTTAATATAAAAGTGTCGTTAATTATAAAACCCTTAGAACCGTATTCACTAAAGAGGTTTAAATTTAGACCATGTCTAACTTAACAGTTATAGGTTTAAAATGACAAATGCAACGATAGAGCAAATAAATTATTGTAGTCACAATTACCAAATGACAGTGACATATACAAAACGCAACTGGCGAACTAACAATTTTAAATGTCATGGTAACTAGAGTCTAACCTTTTTAGCGAATACGGGGGCTAATTTTTTAAATTTAATTAATGTTCACCTATTTTTTGCTTAAATATTAAGATATTGGAAAAACAACAAAAAAATAACAAGAAACTCAGTTATTCAATAAAATCTAAACCGTGTATATTTTGCTCTTTTTAGATAGTTATTTAATTCAAAACATACTTTGTAAGCGTATCGCCTGTATTTCAGCCGGTATAAACGAAAAATGTGATACTTGTTAATTATTTTATAACTTTCCATATTTTTGTGTATTTCTAAAAAAAAAACAGCGTTATTGGTTGGTAAAGAAATAATATTAATAAAAACAAATTATAATTTGAAAACGCTTTAATTAGATTTACAGATTTTATGCTTTATATATTAGATTGCTTAATTGTTTTTATTTATATAATAACTAAATTTATTTGGAAAAAATTCTACAAAAAACTTATACAAAAAATTATTTTATTAAATGACCAATGAGTCCACCGTTTTCGGCAATGCAAGTTGTAAGAATCATTTCTAATTTATTGGTTGCTTTTCGAACTGCTCCACTTTCATTTAAATACGCAACTTCCATAATAATTTTGTTTCTTAAATCCTCAATATTTTCGCAGCGGTTTTGGTAAACCTTATCCTTTAATGTTCCCCATAAGAAATAGTCCAATGGAGAGAAGTCTGGGCTTCTAGGAGGCCACAGAATATCCCCATTTGGACCTATCCATTCCATAAAATTGTTGATTTGATATATTATTTCGTTGGTATTTCCTCGTATGTCTAGCAAGGGCTTAATTGTGTCTCTAAGTAACTGTAAATATCTAGGGCCAGTTAAATGCTGATCAATAAATACGGGGCCTATAATTGTACCTCTGTAGATTCCGCACCACATGTTAATGCTTCGTCGTCCTTGATGTTGTATAGTTTTAAATTTTTTCGGGTTCTTTTGTGCCCAGAAATGGCTATTTTTTCTCTTGAAAACTCCACAGGTACTAAAGGTTGCTTCATCTGTCCAACATATTTTATTTAATATAGATTCCTGGAATTGACGATCCATAATTAAATTGCTATATTCTAATCTAGTAACGGAGTCATTTGGCTCTAAATGATGTAATTTCGCAAACTTCCATGGCCTGTACTTATTAAGTTTAAGCGAAAAATGAATAGTAGATTTAGCAACGCCTAAATCGCGCTCTGCATCACGAATAGAATTTTCGGAATTCTCTTCAAAATACAAGGAAATATTTAGTTGTTCTTCTTCGGTTAAAACAGATCTTGGTGTTATTCTTTTATCGTATTTTAAAACGCTGTGCCCCTCGAGATCTCTTTCAATTTTCTGAAAAATTCTTCGATCTGGGATTCGGTTTTCGGGATATTTTCGTTGGTATGCCCTAAGAGCCAAAGCAGCACTACGATTATTTTCCAAATAGCACTGGTAAAGAATCAACTTTTCTTGATTTGAATACATTTTTATAATGTTAAAAGATATCAATAGCACTAGCAGGAAATTATGTTGACATTTCTTGCGACGTTTACCTTGGCGTCCTTTCAAACTCTATTTCCATGGCACTCTATGTGTCTTAAAAAAATTAGTTGCATGCTGAAGATGATCGTCAATAAGTCTAAAACTGTAAGTCGGAGACCCATATTATTATGGGTCGTTGAAATCTTACTTCAATTCTCTATCCGAATTTATTGTAATGTACAGGGTGTTGCATTTAAATTTAAAAAAAAAAAATTACGATACGCAAAGCTTGGCAACATTGTAACTTTTTTGAAGTTTTAAAACTCGAATATAAGACTGTGAGTAGAACGAGGTTTTAATTTTTTAAGGCTCTAACAAAAATTTTAAAATTTATAAAAGTACTTCTGTTAATTTGAAAATAGGTAGAAAACTGAAGAAAAATGTCAATAAATCCGAAACGTTGCACTATAGGCCCATACTGTTATATATTGGTGAACTCGTCTTTAAGCGCGTTATCATAATCTGCAATAATATATAGGGTGTCCCATTTAAAATAAGAAAGTGCATGTCAGCCCAGGCCAAGCGCAACACCCTGTATAAATAAGAATATAATAAAGTAAAAACTCAAAAGAAGCTAAGAAACTTTTGTATATGAACTTGCCTTCTATCTGTTATGGTTCTCGAGATAAGGAGATATACGTTCTTATTTTGGACACCCTGTACATGGAGGTTTTAGTTAGGGAATAAACAGAAAAATGTTTTGTTGCAATGGTTTCACTAACAACCGACTTTTGCTTGATGCGCGTATTGATTTTTATATAAAAACTAATATCTTTATCCCCAATAAAGTTTGGTGCTGTGTAGATCATTTAACTTTTTCTGGAAATGTGCAGTTACAATTTATTTAAAACTTTGTAGTGAACGTAGATGGGCACAGAAGGTATTAATACTATAAATTAAGACAAGATCTTTCAGACTCTTTTTAAAAATCTGTTTCGAATTTTTCTTCTTGCCAATGTGTTAGTTTAAGTAAAAGCCTTGTTAGAAAAAGTTTAAAGGTACGTTTTGTGCATGAGAATCTAGGATTTGAGTCGCTTCAAGTACAGGACAGAGAGCAATTTTTACAAAAGGCATATAACGGATTTCGCAAATAGATTCTATAACGAAGAACCAGCCGTTCGCAAGTCAATATTATATCCAGACTGTACATACTATAAAATACCAAAAAGTTCACAATTTAGAATACAAAGACAGTCCTATTCGCCTCATAAACAGAGGTCAGAGACAATTTCCAACTGAACAGGCAAATCAGTCTAGGAAAATTACAAAGACTCGGTGGATCGTGGAATCTCGTAATGGACATATTAAAAGTATTTTTAAATTTTTTAGAGACGTTCTACCCATACAGCACTGTTGTCATCTCAGTGATTTTTTAAAAATTGCTTATACAATAATAAATTATTTTCACGAACCAGTTAATATGCAAAATTATGACGATGCTCTAGCCCAGACAATGTTGAATATAACTGAAAATCAAAACGTCAACAATTTGCTGATTAGGGTGCAACAAGATCGATTAGATCAAAGAATTGGTTTAGGAACGTGGGTGAATCTTAGTGACTATAATAATAATTTTTCTCATTAACTTTACCGTATATTAGATGTAAAACATTTGGCATTTATTAGGTAGAATTAAGTCCTAGTTATATTCAAGAGACTAATGCAAGGGAACGAAATAATGTGTTTATTTGTCAAACCCAACTTTTCAACAACACTTTGATCAGAGCTCGCATTTTCTCTCGGTTCACAAACACTGTAAAGCATATGCTCTTTATTGAGTTGAATGTAGATCATGAAGACTCGATTACAGGAACATACTGCTCATGCAAACCTGGTGCTCGTAGTTTAGGCTTATGTGCTCATGTGGCTTGCGTAATTTGGTTCTTCGGTTATGTGAGATATGGGGATCGAATTAAATATCCTATTAAAATTTTGCAAACATTATAGTGAACTAAATTAACAATAGATTTGTTTTATATATTTTTTTCATATTGTTAACGTTTCCTACTTTTAATTGTGTACATATACTTGTTTAAAAGATATTTTTTTATCAAACTGGAAAAAAATAGGTGTTGTATACTTCAAAAAAATATCAAAATGATGCTACTGGTCAATAAATATTATTTTTCTTTCCATGTTTGTGTATTTAGTGTAGTATTTTACGTATTTTAATATTAACTTTTATTTTTTGGTCTCAATAAAACTTTCGAGAAGTAACAAGAACATGAAAATTAAGATATATTGATAGACCCAATTTTATTATAACTCACCGCCTTTTCAAGAATTGTAATTTATATCGAGATTTTATTGATTTATCGTGACAGAGACATAGAAATTGTTGAAACTGTAATAAGTAAACAATAATATCTAATATTTAAAAAATTGGCAAAAAAAGATATTTTCAACTTAGCAGCAAACCCGCATTGCTTTGATTCCGCTGTGGCCTTGCTACGCTTATCTGTGAATTATAAGACCGGTCGGCCTCAGCAGTAAATCCTTTGCTTTATTGCCTAGTAAAAAAACAACTTTTTAATGAAAAATTCTACAAACGGAAAAGTATATCGAAAACTGGGCATAGTTTAAAAAACTTTGTCTAAAAATTTTTCATCTGAACAGCTTGTCGAATAGCATCGAATATACTTATTGTTAGAAATAAATTATGCATATATTTTTTACTCGATTTTTCAAAAAGCAATGGTGTTGCCAGAATTTTGTTTTGGGGGTGGGCCATTTTGTAAGAGATACACAGCTACAACACCTATCCGTACAGATAAAGCGCCGCAGTTTTTAGATAACACTTCCTAAGCCATATGTATTTTTTCATACTGCCAGTAAAATAAATAAAAAACGCTTTCCTGAGGCTCTATTTTGAAGAATTTCGCGAGGGGGACGTGCTTCCATGTGATTTTTCGAAACACTTATGAAAAACACCTCGTAGCTGATGGAAATATAGTTAAAGTAATTAAGATTTAAAAATGTTTTGATACTTATTGTTAAGTTTTCTTTGTAAGTTGAGTATTGTCTAGATAGAACATTGACTCATGTAGAATAATAATTCATTAAAATCATTATTTCTTGATGTGTGTGTTTATTACTTTGACCTTACTTTTCGAGCATACCTGGTAGTTCTTTTGTTATAGGCTACAACATTAAAATTTCAGGAAAAACAGCAGAGGGCCAAATTACATTTAAATGGTGCCATATTTGTTTTTCTAAAATATGCAATTTTGATCCTCTTAGTGTAAGCAAAAAATTAAAAATCAAATCATTTAAATTTAAATAGACCAATTTTTTATTCTAAGTAGTCTACCTATTTTAGGTCCCAACAACCGGAACTTACTTAATCAGACTAAATAACATTTAGACTTGTAAATTTGAAAATATTTCATTCAAAAATGAAATTTTCGTTTTCGGTTGGCGAAAAAAAGTATACATTATGATGATAAACAACTATTATCATGCAAAATCATTAAACATGTTAGTTTAGCAACATATTCAGTAAAATATTAAGACAAACTTTGGTATAAACCTATTAATAATAATTTACGATCGCCTTTTGACTGTAATGATACTGTTTCAAAAAAAAATTTTTCGGGATGTATCAATGAAATTCGTAATATTTTAAATAATTCGTATAAAGATAATACGAAACCTAAAAATGATGTATGAGGAACAAAATGATTTTGATTCAAATGATTTATTTACCACATTTAAGTTACTCATCAATAGAATATAATGGGAAACAAATTAAAACAATTCATATTTTTTTTATATTTCAGTAAGAACTATAAAATCATGTATTTTTTCCCTTTATCTTTTACTAATCGACAATAATTTTTATTAATTATAAAATTATATTAAAATATTTGTACCGTTTGGAAAAAATATAACAATTAAAGAGGGTAAACATTTTTAAGAGGTAATAATATTTTTCTTCTGAAAATCGTATATTTTTATAATTTAATTTTAATCCAATATTGTATTACTTTTTATGGTTTCTTAATAAAAATTAAATTTCCTTTTGCTTTCAAAGTTTTTAGAATTGATAAAATACTGTTGATGTCGAATTAACAGGTTATTTAAAACTGCCCACCTCATATAAACAATTAGAAAACAAAAACAGTACTAACGAAATTGACTTAAAACTAATTTATGGATAAGCCGGTATAACCAAGCTACTAACATTCTTGATCGGCCTTGATCATAATACACATTACATGGCTATTTTTAGAAAAAAAAATATGCCTAGCGTTAAACAAAAGATAAACAAAAAATCTTCAATACTTCCAGTGACAGACATAAAATCATATAAAACAAATGAAAAAAATACTACTACATATTTTCGAAATTTTGGAAGGTTGTTACGTTAAACCACAGAAAGATATAACGCTACAAAAATGTTCGGAGGAAATCAGACCATCTTTTGGTTCGACAAAATCACGCTAGATAGCGCCACTATTAATCGAAGCATATTTTGTCAATTTTTTTTACTTTCGCCATTTAAACAGCGCGGTTGCCGATGCGATCATTGCGAATGTTTAGAGGAATGGCCCGGATCGCATTCTACGCGCGCGAAATCCAGAAAAAACCGGATCGTAGGTCGTCTAACTTAATTCGGGGAAATTCGCGGCTATTAGAGCAACAATCATATTCATTAGAAATATATTAGTCGCTGGCCGCTGAATATTGCAGTTTTTAAAAGACATTCTTATTATATAATTGTAGGAAATAGTTGCCAACATTTTAATTGTAATTCTAGAAGGGTTGAAGTGGTCCGAATGTTTATATTTCCCCACAAAAATGTAAATCTTTTTAAACAGTAGTAATACTCATAATAAAATTAAAATTTCTCTTTTAGAGCCTGCCTGTACCTTGATGTACAGCTAAATGATTGGTACTTCAGGGTAGGTATCTAATAATAAAATAGCAAAAATGATATTTTAAAGGTATTCAAGAATAATTTTATGTCTAAATTTTGTTCACTTTTTTTATGTATTCTGCCTTAAGTTTTAATTTGGTAGTAATTTGTATTGGTTTCGTTACAGAAAAATCTAGCGCGCTGCCTATACAGGGTTTTTCTGGATGAAAGCAAAATATTTTAAGCCGTGTGTTTGGGAGGCTTAATAATCATAAAAATCGCAAATGCTTACGTTTCGAGATACAGGGTGTTGAAAAAAAATCCGTTTTTATTTCAGAAATTACTTTAGATATTAAATTGAAAGTCGTTATGCGTTATTATTGCATGACAACATAGGATTAGATAGTTATTTTTCACGAAAAAAATGAACGCCACTGCTTTCCTTCGGAATTACTAACTTTTTCATAATCGGCAATCTGTTCTAAGGAAAAAAGATCTGTTTGTTTTTTTTTTGTCTGATACATCGTTTTCGAGTAATAATTAACAAACTGTTTTAATACATTCACATCCTTACATTATTGCATTATTATTTCAAATGATTTTTAACAAGTTGACGTTAAATGTCAAGTCACACTTTATTAGAATATTAAATTAATAATAATCCTTCCCAGAATATTAAATAAAACTGATTCTTTTAATTTTTTTTAACACCCTATATCTCGAAAAGTAAACATTTGCGGACCTATAAATATATAATCTTTTTTGATTATTTTGACCTTTCAAACACATCCTCAAAATATTTCCCTTTCCTCCCGAAACACCCTGTATATTATTGTTCAGGTTCAGTAAACATACAAGCTGTCCAATTCTATTTACCCAGCCCATAAACTTGTAGTTCTATGTACATAAATATTTATTTCAAAGGAAAGAAGATTGTCACTTTTCTTAATGCGCGATTTAAGGCATGGGGGTTGGGTTATCCTCCCAACCCCTGTTGAATATGCCACTGGGTACCGATGAATAAAAAATTAACGGAAAAGTATTTTGCTTGCCTAGGAAGGAAAGTGATATTTTCCTTTCGCAAATAAAGGATGAAATTTTCGCACTTTCTAGGCAGTTGTAGAAAAAAATAAGTTTGTTCTTGAAAATGTTTTGCAAAAGTATATTTAGATTTTCACCAAGGTATGTTAAAAATATAAGACCGATAAATGTACGATATTTAATAAAACACTTTAGCCGCTGTCAAAATCTTTCCAAAATATTGGTTTTTATAGGATAGGATATAGCCTACATTTTCTGCCCGAAGATTAAGTGTAATACACCATTGGTGTTAAGAAATTAAAAGCCGAAAGGAAATTTTGAGCCTGCAACATTGAAGAGGAAAAAAGTTGTGACAATTATTTATAATTTGTTTGCTATACGCCCTTAAATAAAGTTAAGTTTAAAAAGATAAAAACAGTTCTCCAATTTGTTTTATTTTCTCAAAAGACTCGAAAGCTAAACAAAATTTTGGATTACCCTGTATATTCTCGAAATTGAAAATATGAACAAAAATTAAAATAGTATATTCGTGTTCAGAGCTTCAAAATATTTTGCTCGTTATGAGATATTAATAATTAATTTATGAACACAGTTCTCATTTTATTTTTGATTTGATTTGAACAGACAGACAGATCAACGAAATTGAGAAATCTTTTTTTTTTGGCATCTAGTTACCCTAAAACGTGGAAATCCGTAAAGAATAATAATTCTCTTTTACGAGGGAACTATTAAGAATGGTAATCTCCAAATGTTAACTCCAGGCGTAGCAGTTTAGGTTTATCGTTGATTTATAAATGTATTAAAGCTGTTTTTTTACAAACCACTTAGTATAACAAGCCTCAGAAGACGCAATAAATAAAATAGGGTTTGTAAAATAAAATAAATTTATTAAGGAAAATTGTTGCCCGACCCTGTATAACAATATAATATTTTATGCACGTAAAACATACTTTTTAGTATTTATCCAAATGTTTTCCTTTACCCTGTAAAATACAAATAAATCTGCAATATCCAAAAAATAAAATAGGATTTACGTATTTTAACGTTTATCAAAATATTGTACTGTGGTTTTTTAAAATTTGATGGAAATATCTTCGGAAATATATCAACCATTCAGGTTTCGAATTTCGAAAAATGACCTTCTAATGTGCACCAACATTCTAAGAACAATATATCTTTCAAATTTCGTGTTCTTAAGTCCAAGGATTTGAACTGACCGTTGATAGTTCTTTTGTTTTTTGTATGTATGTTACTTACTAAAGCAACGCCATAGAGTATAATGAAAAGTCCTCAAATCACCTAAAATATAGAAACGACCGGCAAGAGTGGCTGTTAGAAACTTGGCTATTATTTGAGAGATGGCGCTTTCCAGTAGTATTTCATACAAAATTCTTGTCGATCAAGCCCTTTGCGGCAAATGGCTTGATTTCATGGCTGCACTTTTATACCATATGACCAGACTTCTGTTGCGTTATATTTTTCTGTGGTTAAACTCTCTATGAGTAAACCCGTCGAAATTCGACGGAAAATAGTTTTAAAATTACACCTGAAAACTACAATATAAAAATAACCCCATATTGAATATCTACTGTGAGCTTTGCAAATATTTTAGTCGTATTATATTAGCATATATTACATAATCAAAGTAAATTAACTAAACAGGATTATTTTAGATAGCTTTAATTTTACCGACCGATCAAAGGTAAAATAAATTCCATAGAAAAAATTAATCCCAAACCCAAACGAATACCGTCGTTGTCTTCCCAATGATTAGGTTAAAAAGCACGGCAGATATGCACAATGTTGTTATCTTATTCATCTTAAGGGTTAAAATCGTATCAAATAAAGAACATAATAAAAATGTCATATATATTAAAACTTTACCCAATTCTGTGGGTAGAATTTGAATTAAAAAAAGTATCCAAATTGGTCAAGTGAGAACTGCTGGCGCAACCGGAAAAAAAATAGCTTCTTTGTGTTTTAAATATATACATAATTGACAAGAACGCTTCAGTGCTGAATTCAGTTTCTAAAGGTTCTAACTTCGCTATGCCGTATCCAGAATTAAAATTGGTTAAATCATGCAGACGTTTTGAAGATTAAATTTTAACTACATAATTGCATTATTAGATAATTATTATGACATGCTATGCATTTCCAATATAACATAGTGCTTTCAGAATTGTAATTAAAAGTAACTTGGAACTTTTCTGTTAATATAAATGTAATTCTTAACTAACATAAAATAGAAAAATAATATATGTCACTCAATTACATAAAAAATATAGACTGAGAAAAATGTCAGATATTGGTAGCCTCTGAGATGGATATACAACTATAACATAATAGTATATTAAATTACTAATTTCATATGACACGACGAGTACTTTCTGTATGCAATTGTATCTGTTTTAGCCGTTCGTGTCAGGCAGGGCGCACGGACTTTATTAAAATCAAAAACAAAACAAATTACCCGAAGACAAATTTACAAAGTGACAAGTAACAACCTTAGCTACAGAAAACATCGGTCCCTAGTAGTATTATGAAGGCAATACATATAAGCAAATTAACGAGTCAACGATTCATAGTATAGTCATAGTATTTAAAATACTGGTTGTGAAAAATAAGAATTTTTTAAGCTGTCACATTTATTTCTGAAAATTACTATTATTTTGCTGCAATCCATGTTTTTTACAATTTAATGACAAAATAAGAGTTCTTAGATGTTATTGTTATTTTTTGACTTTGATCTATTTTTCCCTCTACTTCTCAAACGTATTTAATAAAATATTGTCATACCTTTTCCAGAATGTCTAATAACTCTAGGCATCGTTTTGACTCACATAATGTACACATCTCTACTAACATTTTTATAACAGAAGTTCTAATTAGTATATCATTATCATTGATGACAGCCGTCATATGAGGTATTATTATCCTTTCAATTAATTCTTCTTCGTATTGTTCTCTAAAATGTAACAACAACATTACTGTTTGAAATACAGGAATATTCTATTAGAAAATCATTAAAAAACATAAATTGGTGGGACATGAAAATTTTATTTGACTTTTTTTCTAATTTCGAGAAACCTTTTTCAATATTTGAGGTGCCTCAAAAAAGAGGGAGATGAATCGAAAATTTTGTATGTTGTACCGGGAACACTAAGAGTTACGTGAGCTTGCAAATAAAACAAGGGGCAAGCAAATTTCATTTTTTCATAAGCTACGGATACGTAAAGTTTTACTGTACCACATCAGCAAGTTTGAACATCTAAACAGGAAGAATAAAAAAATAAACACTATAAACCATAATTTAGAAATATGGTTAATTAAAAATATACTTAGTCATTGAACATTTTTGAATACCTAGAGATGTAGTCCTAATTTTAACTTCCCTAAACAGTGTTGCCAAATTTAATAATATATTTGTATTATTTTTTTTTATTACTTAGTATAGGTATCAAGCTAATTTCAGAACTACCGCATACCATCCCAATGTTTAAATATTTGCAGCTTTAATACAGTGAGGATGAAATGATGATGTCCAAATTTGCCCGCACGGATTTCGAACGAAGTCAGTGTTGGTCCATGTAAAAGTCAATAAACAACTATTCGTATATCAAAACACAACCTAATATACCTGTAAGGTGAATTTTTAACATTGTCAACTTAACTACAAAAAGTTAAAAATGCCTATAATTTCTGCTTTAAACCGAGGCCGTATCATAGGTTTAGTGGAGAGCGGTAGAAGTCAGAGGAATGTGGCCGAAATAACAGGGGTTAACCAGAGTGATGTCTCTCGAATTTATTCCAGATATATTGAGGCTGGTTCAATTGAAAATTAACTTCGAAGGCATCGAAATCGCAAGACCACGGCACATCAAGATCGTTTTATTAGAATACTGACAAGGAGGAATCCAACAACAACATGAACAGTTAAAAAGGAACAAATTCGGGCAACACATCACATCGAGGGTGTCAACTCAAACAATTCGAAGACGGCTACATAAAATAGGACTTAGAAACAGAAAGCCCCTATCAGTTCTCAAACTTACACAGTTGAAGAAAAGAATAAAGTTAAATTGGTGTATAGAACATGGTCATTGGAACGTCGTTTGGCGAGTTCAAGAGGACGAGAAGCCTGGGCTGTCAACTATAGAGAAGTGCTACCATATCAAGACGGTACAACCATCTTTTGGAGGGGGGTTAATGTGCAGGAAGGAATATCAAGTTTGGACTGGGCTCCGTGGTCGCCGGGCTTAAATCCAGTCAAAAATGCTTGAAATATATGGGGAAGGCATGTGAAAAAAAAATGAATTTTTTACAGGTTTTTCCAATCTCAGTGTAGCCGCTGTGGAGGAATGGAATGCAATTCCACACCACCATATAATCAACCTAATTGACTATTAAGTTTTTGTGTTACCATGTCGTTTTATTTTTTGTCGCCTTGTCGCTTTAGTATAGTCTCTTGTATGTTTGGTAATAAAAACTCATCAATATAAAATAAACCATTTGAACCCTACAGAATTTCATCTACACTGTATATATATATATATATATATATATATATATATATATATATATATATATATATATATATATATATATATACGCAAAATCTAGGGATATTTTACAAATTTGTCCCTATTGTCTTATATTTGTTCAATTTTTTTTATTATTACTTCAAAATACAAGAAAATAAAAGGTTTTTACAGGAAATATTGTTTTATTATGTACCCAAAATAAAAAAACAACGAAAAAAAATCTGAAAACAACGACTAACTTATCACCTAGGAAAAAATGTTTTATTTCTTCTAATAACTCGTATGACCGTCGATTATTCACAACTGCCCGGCATCGTCTGGGCATGCTCAAAATCAAGTTATCGATGTCTGCGGTATCTCATCTCAACAGATTCCTTCTGTTATCTCTAGGCATTCCCATATGAAACACCCTTCGATGAAGCATATCCTACATGTGCTCAATGGGATTTAAGGCAATGGCAACCCTTGCCCTATGTGGCCTGGCGTTATCGTGCATGTTTAAAAAATTGGGGCCCACCGCGGCTGCATATGGAATGACAACAGGTCCAGGTAGCAAAGAAACTTTTGAACAAAACAATAAAAAACCAATTCCGGTGTCCAGCCGAAATCAGCTGATTAAAATGTTAAATATGTTATGTTAAAAGTTTTTTTGTGGCAAGACAGAAAAATAAAGTTTGATATTTAGGTAAATGATCAAAAGAATTTTACATAAAACTGCTTAACTACTTTATTCCGATATGACATCACACGCGCCTCGAAAAAATAATTCTCGAAAATATATACATAAATACAAACAATTATTAAATTGACCGAGGGTTTCGGTAAGCTCAACGAGGCATAAATCTGAGAAAGGTTTAAATGCGTTTTTTTCGTAGTTACTTTAAAATCTACCTTACTACATAAATAAATATATATTCAAGATAACTAAAAACCGCCCAATTATGGGAAGATCCAAGAAAGTCAAAATCGGTTGTACACACGAAAATCTATCAGTATGATGTTTTACAGATTTTTTTTAAAAAAGCGAATATATTACCAGGTGATCAAAACAGGCGGACGTTTCCATTTAGTTTTTACTTTACACTTCCACTATCTGTGGAAGTCGGTTTCGTGACGGTAAACTCATTTTTACAAGTTTTCATATTCGAACCTTAACCAGGCCCAAAATTGGATTTCGAGTTAAAAATTTTATGTATATTATATTATTTTATATTAATTTTATGTATATGCGCTATTGAGGCGTATCCTCCATAGAGATTATAAGGATGCGGAACACATTTAAATTACGTAGGTATTTCCTATATGTGTACTAGTGAATGTGGTGTGAGATACAATGACTTAAATCAATTTTATTGTTCAATCTCTACTACAATGCGGACAAGAGTTATTGCTTGTTCTAAAAATGCTCTAGAATATTTGCAAAATATTTTTATCCAGGATGCGTTTCTTGAAAAAAACAAAACGTCTGCGATTAAAAATGCTAATTCACCTGGTTGGGACAATATGTCATTTAGGGTTTTCCGAGAGTTATCAGATACCATCATGCTTCATGCTTTAGTGGGAGCCATTAACTATCTTTCTCAAAATTCCCCGAGTGTCTAAAAATGACTAGAGTTATACCAATCTTTCAGGGTGAAGATACTGAGAAACCCTCGAAGTTTACGCCTATTTCATACATTATCTAATAAAATTGAAAACTTTGTTAAAAAGTATCTGGTTGAGTATTTGAATTACATCGGTTTACTCAGTGCCTCAATTTGGTTTTCAATAGTGACGCTATATGAAGATTTTCGGAGAATCTGTACGTGAATGTGAATGATGGTGACGGTAATGCGGCTGTGTTCTGCGAACTGTCTAAAACATTTTTGTTTGCGTAGATCGCGAAACACTGCTGAGAAAACCAAAAATATATGATTTTGGTTGACATATCATTATCTTAGTTTACCTCATAACTATCTCAACTCGTACAATCCGTAATAATAATGTGGAACTGCGATCAAGACTGGTGTTCGTTAACGATCTTGCTAGTGTAAACATCAGACAAAAACAGAATGTTTACTGATGACACGATAATACCATGGCATCAGAAACACAAAGAACTTTTAGAAGATATAGTGACTGAGGACTTGCCAATAATTAAAGAGTAATGTAATGCAAATCGCATGTCCCTAAACATATCAGTCTAAGCTAATGACCTTTAAAAGCAATATAGGTTTACTTAGAATCTCAGTTAATGACTAAACCTGATAATTTAAAAGCATATACAAAAATCACCAAATTAGCGTTTTGTTTTGCATTGCGAGTTGTAGCCCATCATCTTTATACTTCAGAAGCAAGTACTGTAGTTGGAAAAACTAGAATCCTGCAGACCTCTATTTCTTAATCATAAGCTTCTTACTCTATCTAGTATTGTTATTTTAGAAACTGTGCTTATTACGTGGCGGGGCCATATTTAATATGTAGGACAAATGTTATTCCTCTTCCAATACCCAATTCAGCGCTTCTAAAGTTTCTTTAATTTATAATAGCAGAAAGATATTTAAGTCATCCAATTAAGGCAAATAGACAATTATATATATAATTATATAAATTTCCTGGTTAAGAGACCCTATTATTCATATACATACATTCAATTGTTCACTTCTGTCATTTTATTATTTTTGCGTATTTCACCAACTATATGATTTATAACCTATGTTAAGTTTCTTTTTCTCTAGTCTTAAATTTTTACAGCCTTATTTATGAATTTTTATTTATAACAATTAAGTCATGTTTGGGTTTGAATTTAGTATAAGGAATGTGATTCCTTGGATTTATGATGTTTGATTTTTTTTTATACCGACCTGTAGACAGTCAATTCTAGTTTTTAAAATTTGAATGTAGACGGACGGAGCGACCTTTGTGCTTGTGTGCGCTCTGCATTGATTTGAATAATTTGATTTCACGTCATTAAGAAATATTTTAAAAAACATCCAAAGAAGTGGCAAAGATATCAAACTCAAAGTTCAACAAATTAAGCAAAGTAAGCTGATTTAAAACCTACTGTTTAGTTATTTTATTACGAAACCTGCATATATTATTTATTATTAATGAATCATTTCTATATTTCAAATTCAGTTAATATGGAGAAAACATGACAGGATAAGATTCAACTTTGTCCTTGTTGAAATAAGCTTTTACAGTTAAGCTATTAAAATAATTGTTAAATATTAACAACTCCTATTACATAATTTTGATAGGAAGAGTATAATCTAATTCTAGCGATGGTACTAGGATTATGCAACCACATAAACACACCCTCGTTTTTCTCCCACCACGGTTAGCCCTTATAATTATGAGTGGGGATAAGAATAGTTATGGCCGAAAAGTACAGCATCTGAGAAATGTTCTCGGAAGCGTCGAATCTGCACATGTGTAAACTATGTTGCCAAAAGTTGATTTTTTCCACAAATTTAAGCAACTGTTACAAATTAAGGTTTGAAAAAAATACTATTCGTATTAGTTCATATCTGGAATGCTGAAATTTATAATTAATATTCCTTAGCAATCAATATGAAATTTTGACTACGGGCGTAGGAGACTGCGCTCTAGCTTTAAAAAATAATTTCGCGTTTGCAGTGTTGCCATATTTACTGGTAACTGGCATCTACGTTGGAATTTTAAATGGGACACCCTGTAGTTTATTTTTAGATTTTGCGAAACAATTTAAGTTTTTTGTCTAAAAATTGTTTCATTTCTCTTACCGTTTCTTAAATATTAATTATGTTGTGTTTCTTACACCAGAACTAAGTGAATTAAAACTTCAATATTTTCGTCTCCAGATGTCAAATCAATGGAAAATTTTAATATTATTTAGTCCACATGTGGCACTTTAATTTTAACAACATAGGATCGCCGACTTTTATACAGTGTCCTAAAAATTAACTGCAATTCAAACTTTATAAATTTGATGACTTTTTTAAATGGAACAACCTGTATATTATTGAGGCTTTGCATATAGTGGACAAATTGAATTTTTTCATATAAGGTGTTCCTATACCTATTTTGAATTTATAATTCTATGATATATATATATATATATATATATATATATATATATATATATATATATATATATATATATATATATATATATATATATATATATAAGCGATTGTATGAATAATTATTACTATTAATATACGAGAAATAGACATTAATCCACGATTCACTAAAAAGGTTTAAGAGTTAGACCAGGTTTAGTTGCCATGGTACTCTTAACACTCTTTCACAGTTCGCCAGTTATGTGTCACTGTCATTTTTTTACTGTGACATTTAGAAACATTATTTGTTCATTAGTTAAAAATGTCTATTTCTAAACAGCAATTAAGTTATGAAAAAACAAAATACATTCAAACTAAATTTTTGTTGACAACCTTTTTCTTTTATAAAGTTTGGATTTTCTGCAGCCCAAAAATGATTATTTTGTTGATTAAAGAATTTAGCTTTATCAGTCCAAATAAATTCTTTTCAGAAAATCTGGATCCTCCTGTGTACGAATTAATAACATTTCGCAAAAATATACATGCTTTGGAGGATCATCTGATTGTAAAGCTTGTAATGTAATTAGTTTGTAGTTAGAGCGTTACATCTTCTGCAGTTTCATTTGACACTCACTGAGAATACAAAAAAAAATTAAAATATCAGCATTTAAATAACTATTGTTCACCATTTTCACTTCTCCATTTACCTTAATCTGACATAAACTAAAAAGTGAGACATGTCATGCCACCATCGTTACGTATTGCAGGTGTTACATCATAGCACACTTGGCGTTTTAGATCTTTAATGTCTTATCGAATAATAATAGTAATTATTCATAAAATCGCTTATAAATCGAAAACGGTTCAAAATAGGTAAAGGAACACCTTATATGAAAAAATAATAATATACAGGGTGTTCCATTTAAAAAAGTAACTTGTGATTAAATTTATAAAATTTTAATTGCACTTAATTTGTAGGACACTGTATAAAAGTCGGCGATCATATGTTGCTAAAATTAAAGTACCACATGTTGACTAAATAATATTAAAACTTTAAATGATTTGACATCTGGAGACAAAAATATTGAAGTCTTAATTTACATAGTTTTGGTAAAAAAAAACCCAAAATAATTAATATTTAAGAAACTGCAAGAGAAATGAAAAAATATCCTAAACAGAAAAAAACTTAGATTGCTTCGCCGAATCCAAAAATAAAATAAACTACAGGGTGTCCCATTTAAAATTCTAAAGTGGATGCCAGTTGCCAGTAGATGTGACAAAACTGCAAACGCGAAATTATTTTTGAAAGCTAGAGCGCAGCCTCCTATGGCCGTAGTCAAAACTTCAAAAATGTATTTTTCTTTTCGTTCTACAGATACTTCTAACATACCATCGAGTATGGAATACCCAGTATAGGTAAACATTATTAAATCAACTTTCTAAACAGATATGCAACATCCGGCAACCATGTGACCATCTGGCAGTGACATGGTTTTGTTTATATAAAAAACTTACTTCCTACCGATTCAGTAGGTAGGCGATAAATATGCATAAAATAAACATTACAAGGTATTTTCAAAAAAATATGTTACAAATTCCTAACACTTTTATTACCAACTTACAGTTTTAAGTCCATAAATTGTACACAAATTAGTGTATACCTAAAGAATGAATGTACAAATTTTAAATTCGCTTTCGCCGGCTTTTTATAATTTAAGCGAGTAACCATTGTCCTTAAATTCTCCTTTGGGTCCAACATAATATATTAAAAAACTGAAATGGGTGTTTTATAAATATCTCTCATTTTCTAATTCGAGCTTTCGCTTCCGGAATTTCTGCGTAACACCACCGGACACTAACAAACTTGTTATGCCTATCTCACTCGAATATCTTTTTCGAACCCTCGAATTCGCTGCCGGGCGAAATGCATAAACCGGTTGTCCGTCGTAGAATAAAGTATTGAAATATACCACCGAAAATTAAAATATACCAGTTGTCTTTATATTTGCCGGCGCGCGGCGGGAGACTAATTTTTTATTATTTTTTTTTTACATAAAAATAAGCATTTACCAATTTACATACTGCTTTGTGTTTGGTAAAACCTTAATCAAGATTGCCTCGAATTTTTTTTTTTTTGGCCTGATAAGAAATTGGGCGGAAATTCGAGAAATCCAACCCCAATACAATTTTGTGAGCCATTCAAGAAATTATTTATTCAAAAATATCTTAATGAGGATGAAGGTGCAAATTCTATCCAAGATATTAATAAAGTTTTGCTTAATGTAATTGCTGATATGATCGAAGAATATAAAAATATCGATGTACCAATAATGACAAAAAATAATTCTTTAAAAATGTTTGCATGAGAATATATAAATTTTTCAAGTACGGACAGTAATGCTGCAGTGTTTACATTACTGGCTATCTATTAAAACATCGGTAAATTTTCTTTATCCGGAACGTCCCTCGTTAGGAATCTTTTCTTTTATTAGGAATAGTGAAGACTGGCCCAATTTAGTTCAGTATAATAGTCATTACTATCTTTTAAAAAATTTTATTGGGTGCCATTTTTTCCATCATATTGGATTCCTAACAATATTTTACTAGTTTCTACCTATGCCACACTTTATTTTTGGGAATAATTAAAAATAAATAAAATAAGTGCTTTTTACTCTGACAAACGCCGCTATTTTGTTACGTCATATTGAATTCTGCTAGTTTATCCCAAGGTGTATCCCTATATCACATTTAATTTTCCTGCAAAATTTAAAGTCAATCGAACAGTTAAGTTTATTTTAAAAAAAATTATTGGCCGCCATCATCTTGAATTCATGCTACAACTTTACCAATTTATCTCTTTATCACATTGAATGCTTGCACAAAATTTTATATTAATCTAATAAGTAGTTTTTTTCAGTCAGATTTTTTAAATATTTTATTAGGCCACCATTTTGTTTTGCTATCTTTTGTTAATACCAAAATGTTACCAGTTCATTCTTAACACTTGATTTTTGTGCAAAATTTGAGGAAACTGGATAATTAGTGTTTTAGTTATAGTTTTTTTAACGTTTCACTAGTCCACTATCTTGTTCCGGCATATTGGATTTTTACCAAAATATTACGAGGTAATCTCCATATGGTCCTTAATTTTTGCCTAAAATGGAAGTCAATCTGATTAGTAGCTTTTAAGCTATGTCGCAAAGTGACAGACCGACAGACAAGCTGACAGACGGACTGACGGAATTGATGAAACATATTTTTTGGCATCTAGAGACGCTAAAACCTGAAAATATGTACAACCTGAGGTAATTTTTTCATAATTACGAATATTTTATTTGGCCGCCGTTTTCTTCCGCTATATTGAATTAGTACCACATGTTTACTAGTTTATCTCTATACCACAAGTAGTTTTTTAGGCTGAATTTTTAAATATTTTATTAAGCCGCCATTTTGTTCCCCCATCTTGAATTAAAAGTTTTAACAATTAATTTCCTTTTTTACTTAATTTTTACAAACAGTACTTTTTATAATTATATTAAGATCAATCAGTTAAACAACTTGACGTTTTCCCCTTTTTTCTTTTAAGACATATAAAGCAAAATAGGTCACAATAGCAATTATGGCTAGATATTTTTAAAACTCGTTTTTAAATCAACCCGGTAAAACCCTCGTAAAAGCGCGGGCACCTGCACAGCTATATGCATTTCTCGGATTCGTCGGCGCGTTATTGCAAGCACAACATAAAAGTTCCGACGGACTGTGCTCCTTCTTGTCTTGTTAATGTTCGGTGGTAACACTGAGTCAATAATATCTTGATACCATCAGTTCATGTATCAAACAAACTCAATAAAACATCTAATGAAATTTAAGAAATCAAAACCACAGATTAAAAAACGGTTTCATCTATAAAATAATATAAAAGAGGGAAAAATGCTTTGTTTACATTTGTTCTATCATTGTCAATTTCAAGAAAATGTATCAAGTATATAAATGTCATTTGTGTTCTTGCGCCAAACGCCGGTCATTTTTCTTTTAAATCGCGTATATGACATACAAGCTACCCTCTCATAAATATATGGGGTAGACCCATGTTAGCTCGTTTAATATCTAACTTACGCGACTATGCAACCACATAATTTGTTCTCATTTTAGTTCACAAAGCAGAGCGCACTGAAAGGAGTCAGTTGATGGCAAGATTTAAACAAAAACCGTATTCCACTAAATGGCCTCCAAAAACACAATAATTTATGAATACACCAGAAACATATATTTTTAAAGTACATTGTAATATAAGTGGTGCAAGGTTGAACAATACATGGGCTTATTGAAATTGAGATTATATACCAACAGAGAATTTTCTGATGAAGATATGTCTGTGTAAGGTAAGCATGAATTTATTTATATGTGTTTCTAAGTAAATGAAACGTAAAAACATAAAGAAATTACCCAAATTCTGATTCATACACCAGTTTTCTGTTTTCTTATTAGTAGGGCCTGATAGGTATATCTATACTAATTTTGGGCATAATTTTATAAAGCATCCTAATTAAACAGATTTATAGCAAAATATATATTAAAATGGGGCTTTTGCTTAAAATAATTACGTACGTGCAAACCTATCTACCTTTTCACGTTTGAATATTTGTAGAGAAAAATTGCACAGATACTGCTTAAAATACAATATTAAATATGTGTTAACGACTACTCAGAACTACCTAGTATTAAAAATGAATTTGTACTACTTATAAAGGAATATTACTAGTACTATTAATTATATCAGTAGATTAAATTACTAACCTTATTAAGCTTATATAATGTATTGTACTTAAAATTTGATACACAGACACCTAATTCTGAAATTCAAAATATGCTTGATTTTCGAATGCTATATTTTTGAAGCCCATTAAGCGAGCTACAAAAAAATTGCAGAATAAAACAAAAGTTTGGCAGTGAACGAACAAATTGTTTTATTTAGTTGAAAAGTGCATTAACACAGCCAAGCTGAATTATATTAATAAAGTATAACACTCGAAACAAATTTTTGCGATCTACAGGGTGATTCAAAATTAAATGTAAACCTTAAAGATGTTTCACAAAAATAGTTGTTACTGGCATGGGTCGGCAAATACTTCATTTCCAACATACTTGTAAAAAAAATTGCTAAAAGTGAGCTTCTGGCTTGGTTCTGTTTCTTTTCGTTCTGTTGTGGATCACACCTATTTATTTATTATGCCTCAATATTAATTAACTAATTCTAAGAATAAACCAAAGCCTCAAATGGGAGCGAATCCAGCTTAAAAAAATTCTTAAAATATGAGCATGAAATAAATTATTTTGGACAATTCACAATGATGAACAAGTTTTTTTGAGAGTAGTAACTTAGAAACCAGTTTCTGTAAACATAGATCTGTACTTTTTTTTGTTTTGTGACATACGGCCGGTTGCAGAAAGCTCAATTAAAGTTTAGAATGTTTAACCGAATGTCAAATTTGACAGCGAGTTCTTAGATTTCTATAATCAGCTTGTCAAATCCGAAAACTCGGTTAAATATTCTAAACAGCAATTAAGTTTTGTGCAAACGGCTGATAGTCTTGTTTATTATTGCAGCTTATTAATTATTAAATGCGTAACAAAAAGAAGGGCGTATTTCAAAGAAGAAGCGTTTGCAGACCCATGTATATAGAAATTTAATTCTTTTTTTATAAAAAACATTTTTTTCTTAAACTGTCATTTTCGATTTTGCCAACATTTTTTAAAATATTTCGACAATGTATATATTTAAAACAATCAAGTCGGATTTTTCAGCAAGTTCGTGAGAGAATTGTACTACACCAATTTACATGTTTTTTTTTAAATTATTGGTTACCGAGACCTTTCAACACAATTTTTTGTATTGTTTTAATGCGTATTTTTTCTATAAACGAGCCATCTAACAAAAAAGCAGAACAAGGCCTGCAGGTCCAGCCAGTTGTTTTTTAATGTCCTAATTCAAGAGCATTTCTTACGCAAAAATAGTAAAATACTTTTAAAATGCCATTGGTGTTTTTTACAATTTTAAAATAGCTACGCAACCCCCTGGATTTCAGTCACACGAAAAATTCACCTTTTTTTTAATTAGGTTGTGTTTTCAATATTCTGATTTGTTGATAGTTAAAAAATGTTTTTTGGATATTTCATGATTAGTTAATGCTGTGGTGTTCTTTTTGTAGTACTCGTGGCTTTTTAGTCAATATTATGCAGGGTATCCTTTATAAAAAATAGTTATTAAAAAGCATACTTTTCAAACCTTTGCATACCCAAAGAAAGATACTAAAAGTAGGTTTAATTTTCTAGAACTTTATATGTTAAAAGATTTTGTGTATAGTGTTGGGACACCCTAAATTGACTAAATTAAAAACACACCTTATATTGGTTACATCTAAAGGTACTTATTAGATATAAGGGTGTATTAGTAAATAAAAAAAAATACGTCGAAGATGCTATTTTGAATTTTTTTATTGTTCAAGTTATTACAAGCTGAAATCTAGTTTATCCTGCTCTTCACTGATTTCTATGTCAGGGCATGTTAGCTTTGTACGAACGCGTAAAAGGACTCGAACTGTACCTTACATCTGAAAATGGAAACACAAAAACTTAATATCAGAAAAATTATCTTTACAAAAATAAGCTATAAAATAAAAATAACATTTCAAACGAAATAAACTACATCTGTATAAGTTTCAATTACCCAAACTACTATTATTAACTTGTTTAAAAGGTAACAAACTAAATTAATATTTCAAACAGGGACTTTTCAATCTACTTAAGATTATAAAATGGCTTTACTAACAAACAAAAAAATAACCTCTTCGATCGTCTAGAATAACGACTACAATTGAGTAAATTAAGTATGCGTTATTATTTATAACAAGAGACAATTTATAAAATAATGTAGGAAATATTGTTTTTTTAACTAATTTTAATTAAAAAAAAACAACTATGGTCGAAGGCATTAAAGTTTAAAAACATTTTGCAGAACAATATGTGCAACTACTTTTAATAGTAAGGTGTTTTCGTATGACCTATATATATTTCAATCTCTACATTTAAAATTTTAACATTAAATCTAAAACTAAAAGAAGCATGTTTCTCTTAAAAAATAACAAGAAATCTTATAAAAGTTCTCAAAAAGCTTATTTTCTAACGACATGCAAAGACTCCACAAAAATGTTTCTTTGTTTGTTGTAGATATAACCCCTTATATTAAGTAAATTTTAGTGGTATCATATAATAATAAGCTATGTTCTGGTTCTAATTTTAGAAATCAATGGTGAACAAAGACTAAATGAAGGGAAAAATTGGGGGGTTGGAGTCGCTATCTTAACATTTCCAAAAAAAATTCTTAGAAATAATCCCAATGTCATTTTAAAAATATTTTACAATTTTTACGTACAAGAAATACTCTTGTATTAACACACTAAAAAACAATTTTTGAGATATTTTTGGCAAAAACGAAAATGAGGGTTTAAGGTAACAAATTTCTTTAAAAAAAAAACGAAAATAAGATCCTATATGCATGGGTCTGCAAACGCTTCGCCTCTGAGATAGTCTGCTGTAGTAAATCTACTCTCAAAAAATTTGTTTTTCATTTTGAATTGTCCAACATAATTTATTTCATGCTCATATTTTCATAATTTTTTTTTACTTAAATTCACCCCCTTTTTTTTACTTAAATTCACCCCCTTTTTTACTTAAATTCACCCCCTCTGAGGGTTTGGTGAACCAGATTTCTACTTAGAATTTGTTAATTAAGTAGGTGTGATCCAGAATAGACCGAAAAGCCACAGTGAAGAGTCAATATAATCCACTCAGTTTCAACCTAACCTACATTTAGGTAAAAAAAACCAAGCCAACCAAACTTTTAACAACTTTTTTTTCCAGGGCTGTATGTTAGAAATGAAGTATTTGCAGACCCTTGTCAAAAATAACTATTTTTTGTGAAATATGCTTCTTTTCAGTTTACATTTAATTTTACATCACCTTGTAAATTGCAAAATATTATTTCCAATATTATAGTTTGTTAATACAATTCGGCTTCAAGTCTGTGTTAACGCACATTTCAACTAAATAAAAGAATTGTTCGTTCACTGCCAAACTTTAATTTTAGTCTTCAATTTTTTTGCAGCTCAGTCAATGAGAAAACACATTCAACAATAAAACATGTTTTGAATTTTAAAATTAGGTGTGTGTATTAAATTTTAAGTATAACGATTATATTTTATTTATTTATTTATTTTTTCTCAACTTTTCCAACGAACTGTGTAAGTTCATTACAGGGAACACTAACAATAATAATATTATAACAAAGTAACAATTAAGAATATTAAATAATAATTTAAGAACAAAATAAATAAAATTAACACAAAGTAAATCGTATTTCTATAAAAATGTTTTTTATACTGCGTAAATGTATTGGGAATTCACTATATATTAATATAAGCTTAGTAAGGATACCAATTTAATCTACGGATATAATTAATATCATTACCTAACAAATATTCCTTTATAAGTAGTACATATTAATTTTTAATACAACGTAGCTTTGAGTAGTTTTTAACACATATTTAATATTGCATTTTAAGTCTGTATAATTTTTCACTACAAATGTGAAAAAGGTAGATGGGTTTACAATCATGTAATTACGTTATTTTAAAATTAATATAGATATACCTAATAGGCGCCACTAATAAGAAAACAGATAATTGATGTATGAGACAGAACTTGGTTAATTTTTTTTATCTTGGTTAATTTTTTTCTATCTTTTTCCGTTTCATTTACTTAGATATATATATAAATTCATGCCTACCTTACATAGATATATCTTCATTCAGAAAATTCTCTGCCTGTAGGTAATCTCAATTTCAACAAACCCATCAATTCAGTCATGTATTGTCCAATCTTGCAGTACTTAAATACACATTAATAAACAATGTTTCTGATATGTTTATGGATTACTGTATTTTTTGATGAAATTTAATGAAATGTTTTGTTTATAAAATCTTGCCTTCAGAGCTTTCAACGAAGCTGAAGCTTAGTCGCCACGTTTTCCAGATACTAACTAGTTTCTGAATTTGGAAGATAGATATGATTCATTATAAAATAACTAAACAGTAGTTTCTAAAAATTCGCTTTCTTGCTTAAGGAAGAACTGCACGCAAAAAGTGAAAAATCAGCGACGAGGTCTAGTCAAGTTCAAAGTAAGATGAAATGGTACCTAAGTATTAGAAAAAACTTCCTGCGCGTCCGACTTCAAAAAAACGTGTTATATATAGGCAATTTAAATTACATTACGGTTAAAAATGGGTTCAAAAGAGTTCAGGCGCTGCAGAAACACAAAGACATGAGTACGATTTACCGTTTCAAATTTTGCAGTTACCTAGACAAAGGATCAATGCAAGGCGGAAAGACCCATTTTGTGGATACAAAAATTATATGCGACCGCATTTGCGTCAAAAAGTGGTCAAAAAATGGTCGAGACAAATCTACTTCTGTTTTATAATTCTAGTTTTAATTTTTTCATAAAAAATCGTATTTAGCGCCCAACTATACATATTTCCCTAATTAAATCACAATGAAGCTAATAAATTTCTCTTACAGCTTTAACGTAATATTGCAGCGGCGGAAGGCTTGCAAATGATCCATAATACTGCGTGCAGTTCTCCCTTAATTTGTTGGACTTTGAGTTTGGTATTTTCGCCGCCGCTTTGGAATCTTTGGATGTTTCATGTTTTCATTTTCTGATGAATTTTTCTTGGTTTATGGCTTGTCTTTCGAATTGCAATTTAAATTTAAATATTATTAAGAATTGACAGATACGGAAAATCCGAATATTCAGCGATCGCTAAACCAAAATTGCAACCCAGATCTAAAAAGTTAATAGCCCTACAACCAAAGTAAACGCTATTTATTGCTGTGCAATAAGTAGCTTTTAAAGAATTATTATATAACCTTTGAGTTACTATTTGTTGACAGACCACTAAATAATAGGTAATTAAAAAAATCATTAAGTCATATTTAGAAATACAAATATTGACCTAGTCCGTTCGCAGCACGCAATTGAGAGTTTAGCTATAACCTGGAGTTAAACCGAAAAGTATATAACTCACTCTACTAGCTTGCTAGGAATTTTTTTCTGTTATATTCTGCGAAGACCCGGTAAGTCAAGGTACGCGATGAAACATTTCGCCCTCAAGTTTAATCATGTGCAAATATATCAAAATATAAGAGTTCTAACCACACTACATCACAACTTGTTACGTTCTGGACGCGCCAAGTTAGCATCATCAGCAGATGATATAAGTTTGATATTGAGTTTATATCATCTGCTGATGATGCTAACTTGGTTAGCGAATCGCGCGTCCAGAACATAACAAGTTGTGGTGTAGTGTGTTTAGAACTCTTGTATTTTGATTTATCTTCCACCACAGGTTCCAGTGTTAGGACTTACCATGTGCAAATCTAATTTATTAAAAAACAGAAAACCCGATTGTTAGAATTGAGTAAAGAAGGCAATATGCATCTGAAAAACATTTCCCTTTGTTGCTCCGCGTTCAGGTTATAATAAAAATATCGATTCTTCATATAGCTACCTGGTATACGGTAAAGTAAAAAATAAACCACTTCTGTATTAGCCGTATACCGAATGTATACAGCCAGCTAGTAAAGCAGCTACTACTACATATAAATTAGGCATGACATAATTGCTAGAAGGTACCGATACGCCGATATACCTCTTTGAAGGCTCAAAGTCAGGCAAAAAACTTTCGTAAACGCTACCACATTTCAACATTTTTTCAAAATTCAGCTTTAACGCCGATTGGCTTGAATTTTGTACCGGTTTCTAAAGAAAACGTGAAAGTTTCTTCGTTGTACTTCGAGTAATTCTTTCGCTCAAGATCAACCCGTTGAATAATACAGGGCTGAAGTGAAATAAATGCTCATGTTTAGGACACCATGTATACTCTAACAGCATATGTATACAGATTTAGATTCGTCTTAGCGAATTCTTTAATATGATGTCTATCACAATAAATTATAAAAATATTTATTTTTTTTATGTGGGACAAAATGGCGTACTATTTCTGACATTTTGATTTTTTTTTTTGGCAAACCTAGCTAAGAACATTACGGGATACAGACGAATTTTTTGATGTCACGCTCATAAAAATCGGTCCAGGTATACTTACATACATACATGCAACAGATGACTGTTAATATTTACATACGCAGTCGGGGTAAAAATGTAAAACTTGGGAAGCTTTGAAAATTGTTGGCGGAATCAGTTTTCCGATTAGACGCCTACTTTTTTTATAAAAAAGTTTTTTTTCACTTTGTCAAGAAATTTCAATTTTTCTCAAAAATTTCTACTTTCCCGCCGTTTTTTCGACAGGATGTTCTTCAAATTTTCTATGAAAAATGTCTCCTGGAAAATTCGGTACGACGCGACGTACCCATTTCGAGATATAAGCATCTCAAAATACCCTTTTTGTGTGAAATCGCCAAACGGGTTTGAAACCCAACCAAAAACAAGGGTTTTGTAGGGCCCAAAAAACCATCGTTCCACAGTTTTGTAAAAAAAATAAAATTTGCGGTATGATTGTTGTAATATATCTAACAAGGCTGTTATTTTTAAAAAACTAAATTTAACTGCAAAAATATACGAAAAAGAAAAATGTGTTTACATCGAAAATAGTTTTGTATACGGTCGAATATTTTCATTCGGTGACTGATATGGAGATATTTACCCAGTTCATAGTTTCAGATTATAAATTCGAAAAAGTTTCGTGAATATAGAAACTATATTAAAATACCCTATTATTTACGAGTATCATGTAAGTTTTTTTTATTACAGTCTTTTTTGTCATTTTTTTGCATGTTGTTGCTTTTAGCACCAACAACAGCCTAGATATATTAAAAAGAATAAGACCAGAACCAAAAAACACAATAAATCTGGTGTTTACAAGTTAAATTGTGTAAGCTTTTCAAAATTTTATATTGGACAAACAGGCAGAACCTTTCAAAAAAGAATTTTGACCATTCATTTAGTTTAGAGAAAGCAAAAGGATAATTCCAATTATTCTAAACATTTAATTTAGGAAAACCATGGTTTTGATGAGAACTTTGAAATTTTACATGTAGAACGAAAAACTAAATTTACTAGAAAGTATGGAAATAAACAAATACAAAAATATTTTGTATTTGTTTATTTCCATACTGTGTTTTATTTGTTGTAAAATAAAATAAGTGAAAATGTTAAAAAAGGGTTTTCGTTTACGGTACTTCAATTGACACAGCAACTGCAAAGAAACTATTTTAGTCTACATAGTCCAAACACATCCATTTCGTTTGCTCTTTATTACCGTAATTTGCAAATCTATAAATTCTATATTAATAAAATTGCTCTTTAGCCAACTACTATACTAATTATGTAGTTTCTCGATTTATTATTTAAAAACTTTTACTACAAAGTAATTAACAGTCATTGTTCTAGTCATTATGTTGAATTTCTGTTTAAAATGTATAAAAAATATCCTGGCTATTTGAATATGCATTACTCTCCGATTATTAATTTAAGTTCAAATACATTTAACTTAAACCACAAATATCCTTATCAATAACTGCTTCACTCTCCCTTTTTATTTCTTAAATGTTAATTTCTGATAAGTTGTAACTTGTGCTAAAATCTTGGTTGCATTGAAATTAAACTCATATTTTAACGAACTTTTATGCTTATATTTTTTAGGACAATTTAAAATTGAATAAACTAAGTCTGATTTCTGTTTTGTGGTACTTTACTTTTTAACGGGGTGTAAAGAGAATTTAATACATTTTGTGCTTCAAAACAAACTTCAATTTTTCTGATAAGTCGTTTATGTAAGGTAGTGCCACGTATTTAGTATTTTTGTTTTTTATTGGTTCTTCTTTTTATAGTAACAAAGATAAGTTTTTTGTTTAATAATTTTTTCTGGATAATGGTTATGTGCTAATGTTTGCTTATATTTTTTAGGACAATTTAAAATTGAATAAACTAAGTATGATATCTGTTTTGTGGTACTTTACTTTTTAACGGGGTGTAAAGAGAATTTAATACATTTTGTGCTTCAAAACAAAATTTTTCTGATAAGTCGTTTATGTAAGGTAGTGTCACGTATTTAGTATTTTTGTTTTTTATTGATTCTTCTTTTTATAGTAACAAAGATAAGTTTTTTTTATATATATATATATATATATATATATATATATATATATATATATATATATATATATACATTTTTACTCAATTTTCAACGTTGTCTATCTTTAAAAGTATCATGCGGATTTTGATGAACTTTTAGGATGATTGGTTAACTGACTTTCAATTCAAGTATCAATTTAGTAGTGTGTATTGTCATATGGTAGGGATATACAGGGCACATAATGAAGTGATTTAAAATGATCTAAAATGTTTGACGATCCATTTTAACCATAAACATGCGATTTGATTCCAAGTTCAAGTTTTACGATCTAGGATGAAAATGCAAAAAAGTAATTTCCCCGATTTTGAAAATTTCCCTTTTTTCCAGAGATACGAATTTTGTTACTGAAAATGGATTTTTTTAAATACCGCCTTGTATTTTTTTTGTTGGTCATCCGAACCAATTGTTTTTACGTTTAGAATATTAATGTGAAGTACAAGTTTGCGTTGTACAGGATGCCCCTAAAAATTGCGGATAGCTATTGAAATAAAAAATGCGGCAATTTTGCGGGACTTAACTTTACATGGAACACTTTGTATAAAATGCTCATAATTTAACAGGTTATTTAATTTTTTTTTATTTAATGTACATTGGTCTCGGCACGATTTCGCAATTTTTTAGCCAACGTCCTTCTTAAGAAAACAACTAGCGGCATCTTAACCAAATATTTTTATTTAAACCAAATTACCCAAATATACAGGATATTTAGCACTTAGAATAAGTTTCGGTATACCGCATACTTTAGTCACCCTGTATCTTTCTTAAGAAGAACGTAAAAAAATCAAAGTTTAAAAAAACGGCATTTTTGTTTTCAATTGCTGTCCGCAATTTTTGGGGATATTATTTATTTTCAGCAAAAAAAACATCGTATTTCTGGAAAAAACGAAATTTCAAAAATCGGGGAAATTACTTTTTTCTATTTTCATTCTAGACCGCAAAAAACGAATTGAGAATCAAATTTTTTCTGGTTAGAATGGGAAAATCAGACATTTTAGATCCTTTTACACACCTTCATAATGTGCCGTGTATCCCTATCATCTCATGATACGCACCAAATTGGTACCTCAGTTGAAAGCCAGTTAAACAGTCATTCCAAAAAGTCCAAATTCATCAAAATCCGCATGATACTTTTTAAGATAGATAACTCTGAAAAGGTAAAAACCTAGGGTGTACGCTTCGAGTGTTGACCAGTTTATATTTTAACCAAATACCCAAGAAAATTCTACAAGAATATAGTTAAAGGTTCCAAAAACTTATTTTACTAAATTGTTGGTTGCTCAAATAATTTTTAGTATATGAATTGTTTTTATACGTAAAATACTTGAAATACAATAAGCATGTACTTGAGACTCCGAATACTATTAAAATTTAAAAGTACTTGATACTTGACTTTTGTTGATAATCTGGTAAGTATTTGGTACTTACGCTTTATCTACTTTTTGTTAGCGCTCTGAAATCTCTAAAAAGTTTCTTTAAAATTAACCAACCCGGATGACTAGTAGTAATCTGGATAATAACTCAAAATAAAGGTCTATTTACCAAAATAACATAAATTGAGGTTAAGACACAATGGACACTGTTCGGACTTATGACGCCAACTATACTTAAAACATTATTTTAAGTAATTATGACAGCTTTCCACACAGAGTCTCTAGAACAACACCTTCTAGACTAAACAAAATAACGACTACAAAAAAAGCTTAAAATTAAATATACCTGTTAAGTTTAAAAATATCTGTCAAGATTTGTAAAACTTTGATCCTTATTGCAGTCCTCATGTCATTTCGAAAGTATTTATGCAACAAGTTGTATAAATTAGTCATCCACAAATGCTGTACTGGATTAATGTTGTTTGATAAATGTTCTAAAAGTCTTAAAATGCTCTCATCGGGTCGGTCAATAGCACATTCTTCTACCAACTTATAGTAATTTTTAAGATCGCCGTTGTACTGACCTAGCTCAATGTAGTTTTCCATGGTACTCATCGTGTTCATGAGAATTGATTTAAATTCTATTTTATGTGGATTAGGTTCTAAAATAATGTTTGTTTTTAAACAATTATAAATGAAAGTATCTTTGTTGACAGAATTTTTTAAAGCTTAAGTATATAAACAAACATTAATAGTTGAGCATATCAAGAACGGAAATATGAAACATTAATCCAAAAAATCAGACTGCAAAAACTCAAACAGTCTACATGAACTCGCAAGAAAAGAAATTGACGATTTGCACAATTGTATTTATTATCACAGTTTCAAAATGAAAAATATGAAGCTATACAAGGCAACGAAACTGACAGATGTCCCTAATAATTACAGGTGGAGCGATACTTAAACCAGAAAAAAACTTAATTTATTACGAAAAATATTATAATAGGATCAATTTGAAATTGCATCAAAATACTTTATTTAAAAGTAACATGAGATTGTGTTATTGGGAGTTGTCAGCTTGGTGGTGATTGACTGTTATTTTCATCTAAGACATTTCGACAGATTTGAATAAGTTTATTAGGCTGCAATTTAAAAAAAAATAACAAAGAATATAAGTTTTACCTGCATTTCCTATATGATGCACATGAGAAATAATCTGTAATATTATTGACCAGGAAGCATCTAATAATTCTTGCCCATATCGATTTATAAGCTGTTGAAGTGCCAAGGTAATCTCATAGGCGATTGCTGGATGATTACCCTTGACAACCTAAAAATATATATATTTTTTTGGGAATAAAGCACGCCCAAGTGTTTATATGTACTACATTTAAGTTAGTGGAATACCTACATCCAGGTATTCCAAAATGTATTGATAAAAAAATATACATTTTGCTAAATAACGTCTAAACGTTGAAAAATATCGAGGGAGACCAAAAAGTTACAGAACAGAATTGTGAATTTTGCTTTGCTGTGAACATGACCAGTGACATCGTAATAAGAACTTCGAGAGGGTTAACCCAGAAAGAATAAGGCCTGTAGATTTTTCAAAATCTTATTTAGTCGCTTCATTGATATTTGTCATAAAATAACCAATTTTTTAAATATCAACAAATGTACGAGGTATATAAAAAAAAATTTAAAAAATGTTCACATTTTAACACACTCTTGAAAATCAAGCATCTGGAGACTCCTATTTAAAAGCTTTTATTCATTTAATTTCACTTATATTTGTTTACTAGTTAGTGTGTATGTTTGGGTCAAATCTTGCAAGTAACTTTTGAAACAGTGCCCGTTATCGGAATTGAGTGAGAATTGGTATACATACATAAACCCGATGACAATACAATATTCCAATCGTTAATGTCTTTTACAGGATGCGTAAAAAATAATGCACATAAGTACAAAATGAAATGCAAAAAAAAATATAAAAGAAGCTTTTATTTATAAACTATTGAACTGAAAAATAAAAAATAATTAAACTTACATAAACACCGAAGTTTTAAAAATATTTTCTTAAAAGCTTGGGGCTTGAGGCGTGAGACGTCATTACTTGGGACGGGATTCTTTTTCGATATATCAATATATCGAATAACAATATGTTATCGGTAACTATCGATATCTAATATCGGTAACTATCGATATCTAATATCGATAAAAAGGCGAACCACCCTAAAGGGTTAAACTGATTCTATCCCTAAATGGAGTTTTCATGTCGGTATCTAAATATGATCATTTGTTAGCGGATAGCTCTTTTGAATTCTCTATAGTATATAATCAAAACCTTGATCTTTATGTAATTTGTATTTATAGATCACCAAACTCTGATGTACAATCATTTTTAAATAGCCTGGTAAGTTTGCTAGACAGCCTACCGATTAAAGGTAAAAAAATTCTATGCGGAGACTTTAATATTGACTATATACTGTTTGTGCCATCCAGAAATATCTAATTTCTATATTCGACTCTTTCGGTCTTTCAATGCATGTATCCTCGCCAACTAGAATTTCAAAAAACTCTTCTTCTATCATCGATTACATGGCGTCTGATTTTTCTCCATCAGAGGTGCAATCACAGGTCTATAACTCAGGTCTTTCCGATCACGAGGCGGTAATTTCCAGGTTTAGTTTACCTATTAGGCCCTTACCAAGATCTCGCCATCGGGGCAGAATTTTCTCGGCCGCAAATTTCTCAGTTTTTCATATTTGCTTTAACACCAATTGGAATTTTGAATCTGATAATGTCAACACAAACTTCAGAACTTTTTTAAATAAAACTTTAAGTGCTTTTAACAAGGCCTTCCCGCTTAAGAATATCAAACCTAAGCGGCATAAACCGTGGACCACGAAAGGAATACGAATTTCTGCTAAAAATATGCGCTCGCTCTCATATATAAAAAAATTCACCGACTCCTTTCTTATTCTCGACTATATCTCTAATTATAGGAGGATCTACACTACTCTTATTAAGTCAGCAAAAAAATTACACTACCGAAAACGTCTAACAAACTCTAATAACGTTTCAAAAGAAACCTGGTCCATCATCAATAACCTCAGAAACAAATCAAACCCTGTGACTCAGAACTTGCCAGGGGCTAATGATCTAAATGATTATTTTATTAATGTAAGCAAAAATGTTACCTCTAGTATCTCGCCAAGTTTGGACCCTTTTCGTTCCTCCCTCCTTCAAAAAATTTAGCTGATAGCTTTTTCTTAAGTCCCGTTAGCAACACTGAACTATTGAAGGTAATACATAATATTAAAAGTAAATCTTCGTGTAGCACTGATGGCCTATCAATTAGAATATTCCTGAACTTGCCACTCCCAGTCATAGAGGCCCTTACAACATTAATAAATGAGTCCTTTATAAAAGGTGTATTCCCTGATTGCCTTAAAACAGCTATAATTATTCCACTTCATAAAGGCGGCGAAAAAACTAACTCTTGCAATTATCGCCCAATTGCACTACTACCAGTGCTATCAAAAATCATCGAAAGGCTACTGAAGAACCGTCTTATGCCATTTCTCCTGAAACATCAGATAATATCCCCGGAGCAGTTCGGATTTCTACCCAACAAGTGCACCAGTGACGCCATGTTCACGTTGCTTAGAGGCGTCTACTCATCTCTCAATAACAACCACCCAACTGCCTCAGTTTTTTGTGACTATGCGAAAGCCTTTGATTGTGTTAGTCATGAAATTCTGATAAACAAACTACATTTTTATGGAATTCGTGGTACTTCTTTAAATTGGTTCAAATCTTATCTTGGAAAAAGGCAACAACTTGTAAGGGCTAATGGTTCCGATTCTGATTGTAAGTTGATTACAAGTGGAGTTCCTCAAGGTTCAGTCTTGGGACCTATTCTTTTTTTGTTATACATTAATGATATCACGAACCTTAAAATTAATGGAAGAATCTCCCTTTTTGCTGATGACACAAGCATAACATGGAGTGATTTTGATACAACGTCTTTACACTCTAGTATCTCCAAAGACTTGGTTATAATTAAGGCTTGGTCCGATTCCAATATGCTTTGTTTTAACGTCGATAAAACGGTGGCGTTATCTTATAAGGGAACTTTACAACCACTTCAGGTACATAACAGCAATATTGAATACGTAGAGTCGGTTAAATTCCTGGGTTTAAATATAAATAGCAACCTAAAATGGTCTAATCATATTGACACCTTAACTAAAAAACTTTCTACCGCCTGCTTCGCCATTCGATCAGTTTCAAAAGAACTAGACGTTCCTTCTGCCAGACTTACTTATTTCTCTTTATTTGAATCCCACCTCCGCTATGGCCTTCCCTTTTGGGGCTGCTGTACCACCGAGCAATTTCGTAGTATTTTTATGCTTCAAAAGAGAGCCATTCGTTATTTGTTTGGTCTAAATAATAGAGCTCACTGCCAATACTATTTCAAAAAACATGAAATATTAACACTTCCTGCATTATTTATTTTGGAAACGGTATGTTTGCTGAGAAAACATATAAACACCCTCCCAGAAAGGCCACAACATGTATACCCTACCAGAAACTCTAGGCATGATATTTATCTTCCCATTCCTTCCACAGAATTAATAAAAAAATCAATTATTTACAACGCCATAAAACTTTACAACAATCTGCCAGTACATTTAAAATCTATCCCTATGCTTGCACAATTTCGAAAAAACACCAAAGCATACCTCATTGAGAGACCACTTTACAGCGTTAATGATTTTTTTTTCAGTGAGTAAGTCTCTTTAAATTGTCACTAAACTCGCTTGTTTACTTAAATCTTTTGTGAGTCATGTCCTAACTCATAGCATAGAATTTTGTAAATCATTATATAGGGAAAAGAACTGTCGAACATTCACTTAAAACTTAATTATTTTTGTTAGGTATTGGATTAAAAACAATTTAATTCTTTTTGTATACTACATTCTGCACTAGTTCAATATACCTTCTGTTTAACATCACAATTATTTGTATAACTATAATAACATAGAGTTTAAGGTCGCATAGTTGCAATTTTGATTTCAATGTCATCGAAATTATTCACCTCGTACATGTGTGTTTGTTTACTTTTATAAGGTTATCATGATTCATTTACTGTTTGCAATGTTATGCTATATTCTAACGTGTGTTTTACGATTTGGTAAATTGATAATTTACATTTTAAAAAAAAAAAGCACTGACTTGTCGAAATTATTTTCGATTAATGTTTTGATATGTCTTATTTTTAGGTATATTTTGCTTTGTCCATAAAATTGTAGAATTTTTCTGCGGCAATAAAGCATACTTTTGTTTGTTTGTTTAAACAGTGGCGGGTAAAAAGCTATTTATGCCATAAAAATGGGAAATATCGCAATAGGCCAAAACTAAAATATAAATGGTAAAATAAACAGGTTTAACCCTGTGGAAAGCTTAAATATGTATGCACCAAGTTGCCAAGAAATGCTTACAGTATAAGCGTTACACAAGTTACGGGTTATGACGTCACGAACACTTTTTAAAAAGACCCTTTATTTAAACTAACAGTATATCGACTTTTAATAACTCGAGTTTATTCACAACTAATTTTACTAGTCTACAAGCCTAGTATTTATATAATGAAAATGCTGATCTAAGTATATGGCAATATGTAAATTAGGTTGCTAAAACTGATGATCCGCCGGGTCATGGAACCGTAATTCACATATCCAGCAGAAAAAAATCGTACCAACAAACATCTGTAAACATGATCTATCTAGAGAGTACTTTAATTTAAATTCTATAAATGCCCCAGTCTCCTGAAAAAAGGATATAATCAAGGCGGTAACCTGGAAAATAGCGCCATTAAATCGGCTTATGGGTATTTTTTTTAATCATATGGAGCACAAAATAAGATGCCAAATCCATTTATCAAAAAAAAGAGGTGGAGATACGTTTTAATTACAATTTGTTTGTGATGCAAGTATCAACATTCCTAACATAAATGTTTAATATTTAAATATGTTACAATAAAGTATGTAAGTTACTCTGAAGTAACATATTTACTTTTTTAATTATTGAAAAAGTATTTTGTAATTAGTTACTTTTGTTGAGTATCTTGTAACGGTTACTTTTGAAAAATATCGTTAGTTACAAAATGTAACTTTAGTTGCAAAAAGTAGCTTTTTAGTATATCAGTTACATATTTGTCAGTCTGGTTGTCTCATTGATAAAATTTTGCAAATGCTAGAGACAATACAAAACAAGCAAAACCTAAACTGCACTAGAAGGCAAATGGCAGATGCTGACACGCAGACGATCAGTAGACAACAAGAGGAGAAAGAAAACGCATCAATGAAATTGAAAATTGGTGAACTCGACGAAGGGACTTTCAACTCGCTTGTTGAAGAGACATGGCCAGAGGAAAACTATAAAAAATGCAAAATATCCTCTGAAAACAAGAAAGAGGCCGACCAACTCATAATTCTGAAGGAGGGGGAACGAATCGAAGACAGGACCATTAGAAAGTACCTCGAAAGAAATCAACAACTAGCAACTATGATAGACAAAGGGCGAATCAAAAAAGGGAAAATGATATATAGAAAAACTGCCTGCCCTATCATCAGCGATGAAAATGCCCTTGAAAACAATTAGTGCTATATCTACATAATACTGACATGGGAGGAGAAACAGCGACAGAGAAAACTGAAATTATATTAAACATAAAAAAAGTTTTCGGCATAGCAAAGGCCCATTTTCGGCATAGCAAAGGCTCACGGAAGAAATATACCTACATGCCTAGTCAACGGAATAGTAGTGAAATAATGAGAAGGAAAATAATAGAGTATGTATGCAGAAGAGGAATTGAAACACAAATCCGAATAAACAGGGCCTGGAATCTGAATGCCGACAGAAATGCAGGGGGAGCGCAAATTAATAGAAATAGGGCAAACAAAGAAACCTTAATTGTTAAACCAGCTGAGGGAAAGACATACGTGGACGTAATAAAAAGTATGTAAAAGGAAGTCGATAGCAGAGGTATTGTAATAGAAAACGTGAGCAAAACAAGGAACGGGGAAATACAACTCAAGATAAAATGGAATTCCTCAAAATAAAGATGAAGAATACCGCGGAAGTTGAGAAGAGACAAAAAATGCAAACTTAGAAAGAGGGAAGCGCTAGATAAGTATAGAGAGAGCCGTGCAACACTGAAGAAAACAATTGCCTATGAGAAAAAAAAAGCCTGGAAGAACCTGATAAAAGAAGTAGAGACGACATGTGGGGCAAAGGATACAAAATCATCACGGATAAACTAAAACTTTTCCCCAAACACGGAACAACTGAATGGGATAGAATACCAGTCGAGGAGGCACCAAAGAAAGCAACAAATAAAGTGCAACAAATAATAGACTGAAGGAAAAAAGAATGGAAGGTAGCACAGCTAGTGCTGATAGAAAAAAATAAGCCGGGAGAGAGAAATAAGACGTACAGACATATCTGCCTGCTAAATGACTGTGGGAAAACTAATGGAGCAGCTCCTGGCTAAGAGACTAAAGGTGGAGATTGAAACGAACGGAGATCTTGCAGATGATCAGTACGGCTTCTGGGAAAGGAGAACAACAGTCCATGCCCTGCAAAGAGTCCAAGAGCTCGCAGACGAAGCCAACGAAAGATCTGGCAGAAAGAGGTGTATTCTGATAACTGTTGACGTCCGCAACGTTTTCAATTCGGCTCCCTGGCAGGGTATACGAGAAGAATTGCGAAGGAGACAGATTGCACTTTAACGGTATAACATAATCGCCAGTTACCTGGAAGACAAATGGCTCAATCAGAAAGATTTATTTCAGCGTTGTGCAATCCATAATTCTATATGGAGCCAAGATATGGAGAAATATTTTGGGTACTACAGTATAGGCAACAGAGAACTACCTTTGTAATTTTCAATATTTGTTCTTGAACAAGATTTAAAAATTGAAAAAAGAATAAGACTTCTTTCAATATGTTGGAGATTTGGATTGACCAACCACATTTCATCTTCTGTAAAGCTGTGACAGTAAGGATATTATTCATATCATTAGGATGGTTTTAAAAAATTTTCATTTGGTTACTATATTACATGTTTTTAGGGATTCCTTGGTTTTTTCTCAAAACAAAGGACCAATAATATTTTATATTGGAAGGAATCATGACACACATATTAATGCAAGTTGATAAAATGTGATTAATGGTTCTCCAGAGTAATGTATCACAGCTAAAGATAAGTCAACGTACTTTTAGTTTGTTCATTAATAAGGTTTAATAGTGCGATAAATTCCATTGGTGCTACAATAAATGTTTCGCACTTCCATTTTACGCACTGAATTAATTTTTTAATTATCTTGTACAAAGAATCTCCAAGAATTCCTCATACAATCGAACCCGAAACTTTGGATAGTAAATCCAATTTAAGGTCTAAACCCAAGCCATATGTACAAGATCACCTATTCTTTCCAGATATTTGAAATTATCTCTTTTTCTGTATCAGACAAACACATTGTTTATATACTTAAAATGATATTACCTGTAAAAATGATGGTAAAATTGAACTAGCTGGGCAGCGTAAGTTAGGTAAAGGATCAAGGGTCCATAATCCCATTCGAGTAAAAAACACTGCACCTCTCTGAAGATCGATATGGGACCTCAGTGCAGGCTCTTGCATAATTCGACACATTGTGTAAATTGTTGAATGACCCATATGAGTTCCCAAAAGGTTCTTCATTATCTAATTAAAAATAAATAATTATATTATGTAAGATATATAAAATAGAATTCTATGATATAATATAATCTTAATTTTTTAAATTAATAATTATTACCTGCCAACTTTTTTGACAATATTTTTGATCGATGACAGTTCGACAAAGGGCACCAATAAATTTTGGTAAAGCATCAGGAGACATATTACTATATGCTACAATACTAGACATAATTTGTAAACAAATATTTATCGTCGTATACTGGCTAGTAGGTCCACAAAGCAAACATATATGCCTAAAAAAAATCAAAATGTACTGGGTGTCTACAGTTGTGCCTGACAAATCAGAACCCAGTCATAAGTTACGTCACATGTATGCTCAGACGCAATGCGCTGTTTAACCGTGTCAGTGACAAAGAAAGATAGACTTACTATTGCGTGGGAAATATAAAGAACGTTAAATGAATAGAATGTACAGGAAGGTATTTTGCAGTAAATCACGTATTTTGTTTTAATAATTTTAAAGTATTACTATAATATTACATATTTATAAATACCTACTATAATAAGGTTCAAAAAAATATCTGTGTTTAACTGATATCCTGTTTGTTATTTTTTTCAATTTAGTAGTAAAACCTACATAAAATATTGAATGAATTCGGCTTAAAGGGTTGATGTAGAATAACAAAAAAACTTATTGTAACTTATACTGATACGTTTTTAGAAGACAGTCAAATAATTAGGCATAGTATACACTGTATCGAATTTAATTAAAAATCTTTAGAAATGTACGAGTAACAAAAAAAGTAAAAAAATATAATTTTTTAACACCTTGTATCTCGAAAACAAAGCATTTGTGATCCCTTATTTTTATAACCTTTTTCCCTTTTTTAAAATTATCTCCGATAGTTTTAAACAGGATTTAAGTTACAACCTATATATATTAATCAAGATTCTACATAAAATTCTGTTTATATATAGTCACGCTTCTAAGAAATCATGGTTCTTAGAATTAGACCATTTCAAATTAGATTTATCATCCGACGTTTCGCCTTCGATTGCACGAGGCATCTTCAGGGATCTTTACTACATGATATCTGAACACTGAACACTTCGGAGAGATTCAGGCGGGCTTTTATACCGGACTTGTGCTCGCCGAACCGTGACCCTGCGTTAGGATCGGTTTTCACACGTATTACGGTCTACATCACACGTGGAAACCGATCGTAATACACGGTCACGGTTTGGCGAGCACCGATATAAAAGCCCGCCTGAATCTCTCCGAACTCATTCAGTGTTCAGATCACGTGGAGTAAAGATGCCTCATGCAATCAAATGCGAAACGTCGGATAGTAATTCCAATTTTATACAGCCAAGAACCATGATTAATTGACGAAAGCCGAGAAAGCTTTTGTTCTATGTTAGCTAACCTTTATGGGAAGGAAGCTAAGAAGGACAACAGGCGATTTCCGGAACAGCAAGAAAAAGTTACTCTGCCAACTGGCCTTTCTCCTTAGATGCCGAGATAAGATACATAAGTACCGAAATAACTACAGGTAAAACATCACGTTACTTCTAGAACTGCTAGGAATATTTATAAGTGTGCCAGCAATGCATTAGTTAGAGAAAGGATTAAGGTAATACGTCGTGGTTTAGAAACAAATTACTAGAAACTCACCTGAAATTCGCTTTTAGACTTCAGAGAACCATATTTACCACTTTGGACATCCTCAATGCACAGGCTAAAAAAAATCCATCAAGAAGTTAGACTTAAGCAACAAACCTCAGCAAAATACAGTTTCTACTTGTCGTCAAAGCCGTTAACCGCAGCCGAACATTCTGTCCTCTCCAAAGGCAAAAATCTCACAATAGCACTGAGAAGCATTCCGGTAAAAGATAGTATCCTCCGTTGAAGCCTCAATCAGAAGATTACCTGTGGAGCAAGCCGAAAAAAGCCAGGTATGAGACAGCGAAGATCATTAAGAATTTAAACCACCGCAGTAGAAAAAACAACAATGAAATTGAAATGCAAACTCAGACTTCCTGGTCCTTCCAGCAGACAAAGGTAAGGCCACAGTTATCATGGACAGAATGGAATACGTGGAAAATGGAACACAACTTTTGGACAATAACACCTATAAGGTTATGCAGGCAGATCCTACAAGTAGAATAGAAAAACGCATTACCAATCTGATTAACGCATCCAACTTACCACCAGCAGAGAAGAAATCATTAAAGCCAAGCACATTTTGTGGAAAAATTTAGGTCAATCCAGTGGGATCCTGAAGATATTTTGGTCAGTTTCGATGTAGAATCACTATACACAAATGTTTCTATTAACGACTCAATTTCCATTATATCAGACATATTGGAGCACAAGAATGTATTAATCCTTAGCATCAGTTGTTTAAATATCTTGCAAACAGGTGTCAGACAATAATTTTAACACTAGGATAATTCTAAAAATAGTAATATTCGATTGCAAGATGAAAATTTACAGCTCCGAAAGGACAGAAAAGACAGAAAGAAAAGTTCAAGAAATGTCAACAAACAAAACACGTCAATATGTAGCGCAATCGGTAAAGTGCAACAATTTCTATTTTGCATAAAATATTTTTTACCACCTAACATTTGCGTTTCACCTTAATGTAAAATTTCGCCTGGCTATTTTCTACTTTAGTAAATTTGAGTAACTGAGAATCAGAGTGAAGTGAAAGTTAATAACCCTCAGATTCACTGAAAAGGTTTAGAAGATCTAATTGTCGTGACGTGACGTAATATCTTTAGCAAATATTGTTTTATGGTTCGTTATTTAATCTCTGAAAATGTTGATTTACGAAAATCACAAGCTAGTTGTGTCTATACCCCTCTACTTCATTCTGAAGCTAAGCATATGTGACCATTGAAAGTTGTATTTTTTATATATTCGCTACCCCAACTTGGTAATGTTTTTATGCTTTAAACTCTTTTATATTCAGTACTCACAATATGTACCATTTACCATGTGAACTTGCACTTATACAAAACTCGTTAAAAAATAGTCAAGGTTACTTTAGATCTTAATATCACTTATAATATTAAATAGTACATATTTTATACCATCCCGTAAATAATACTTTTACTAGTATATTTTGCAATTGTTTACAATAAAATAAAATTTAAGCAATAAATAAATATCTTACTCAATGAATCCATTAATAATTTCTTCATCTAAATATGCAGCATTGTATCTAATTACATTATCGACCATTGTTAAGTATTCCTCGATCCTTCCGACTCGTGAAATTTCTGGAAGCCAATCAAGCAAAAAACGACCAATTTTTTCCTCGAAAGACAGTACCACTTTTCCTTGAAACAAAAAAAACAAATGTTTTAAAAGATTAAGGCATTATAAATACAATCCTTTCGAAGAGCGCCATCTCTTATTCTAAGTCTTACCAACTAGTAAGAGTCAGTGCTTTAGTTGCCACACACTTAGCACTTACCTCACCTGAGAGATATATTATTCCTATGACATGATCTTCACTGTATTTAATGACGTGGTTTTCACAGCAATGTGTTCATATCGAATTGTTTATAAATTAAATTTTAGTAAATATTAACATTGATCGCTCAATGTTTTCTTCGTTATTGATGTTTTGTTAGATTAAAATAAAATTATTATTTGAATTTAGATTTACTTGGGTTATTTATAGCCAATTTGACTTTCCAAAATCTTACATATCTCCAGCTGGACCTTTAAAACTCATTTAGAAAATAATTAGTAATAATTTCAATTTACGTAAACTAACTAAATGGCGTTACACCTCTCGACTTTAAGTTTTTGAAGGGAAACTATTCTTTAGCAGATATGGTACAATTATATAGCCTTTACCTAACTGTTTGTGCATGACCAATCACTACATTTTATGCTTATACTGGAGCGATTCAGTGTAACATCGTTATCAAAGGCATTTTTAGCTTCATCATAACGAATTAGATATATATCTTATTTTAAATTAGGGCCTGAGGGTTTTGCAGAGGTCTGCGTTTTTAAGGCCTATTATTCGTCGTAAATGACTTTTTGGTTATCTTAAATAATATTCAGTAAAAGACATTATAGATATATACATTCAACTGCAGTGGTGTTATGTAATTCATTTTTAGCGTATCGAATAAAATAAACAAAACGATCGGGGTCTAGTTACCCGTATAATCTACCACCACAAAACAGAATGCAGATAAGTAGAGTTAAGTATGAGCAATTATTTGCATTTGCTTAAAATTACAGCGGTGTATGTTCCATTTTTTTTAAGGGCGTGATTTAATTTAATGAGACATACGTTCTTTAGATGACGCTGCCTTTCTATTTATAAGTCCGCATTTGATAGGATTAAAGCGTAGCTATTTTTTTATTTTCAAGATTTAGTTAGGTATTCGAACCAAATATACCATGCTGGGCTATACCACTTGCAGAAGAAAGAAGAAAACACACATCCCAAAACTCCTCTCCAATGGAATATGTATACCAATGGGTAATAAGCTAGTTAATACCTATCTGACTATAACCCTACAAAAAAGAAATGAAATAATATTTTGTGGTATGAAGACCCTTTGGACTGTTGGCCCTTTTAGAGCCATTTAAAAGCTCGTTTTCATAAAACATTTCAAACATAATTAATTCTTCTGATTTTATCGATTTTGGCTGATCAGATTACGTATTTAGAAACCAAATGAAAATTTTTGGTCTCTCCGTTGTACCAGTAATATTTATTGCAGAATTAACTCAATTTCTCTTCCTTCTTTCCGTTGTACACTGTTGCTGTAATGCTACGCTATCCCGAGGCAATTAAATATGAGGAAATATGGTTTCACCGCCTAACTCCGTATATAAATTGCAGCCAAGCAAGAGTTCTGAGTTTTCTGAATCCGTAACCTATCTGCGTTATATGAAATACACCGCTTTGGTGGTTAAACTACGAAATGTGGTGTTTCAAGTCAGTGTCTATAGTTATATATTATTTTTAAATTACTATACGCGATTCTTAGTTTAACCGTAACTATGAAACGCATTTTTAAATCATTTACAAATAAAATAATAGATGATTTAGCGGTATTTAATCTTAACCCCTATTTCATTTCGATTTGTTCACATATAATTTTGGTATTTTCAATTTTTCTGTCATTTCATTAACCACTGAATCAATATTTGTTTTTCTTGTTTTGTTTCTGTTTTCTTGTTTTGTTCTTTGTTAGAACAAAAATTAAAATTATACAAAATTATTTTTTGATTTTTACTTAAATATCTTTCTTTAAAATTTTGTTTGGGTTTTTTCATTTCTTTTTTGACAAATTTATTACAGCCCTCATAGATTTCCTCAAAATATTTGTTATTTCCGTTATTTTTCTTTTCTACTTAAAGTTTATCTTTATATTAAAAAATTTTGCTAATTCAATATTGAACCATTGTTTGAAATTTGTGCAACTGTAAGAACTTTCTCAAAAATTTGTAAAACAACATCATGTAATTCATTCAGGACGCTGAATAATTATTTGTTTTCATTTGAAAATATAGTTTCATTTTCAATAAATTTTTGACTCCAAAGATTATTTGCTTTTGAAATCTGTATTTATTGAGTTTCATGTTCCTTTGTACTACCTGCTTCCATTTTTTCCTAAGTAGATATTTTAAAATTTTAACTTAACTCCCATTTCCGAGCGTTTAACTAACTTTTTGCTTTCTACAAGGTTTTCTGTTGTATTTTGCCCTCCAGTTAGAGTGTTAAATATCACAGATAGAAAAAACTTTAAATAGGAAAGTTGTAGGATTTTACCTGTATTATCTTAAGAATTTAAAAATGTTTTAAAAATCATCAACAAGTTGAAAAACATACATAACCTTATTATTTTCATGAGACACCCCGTATATTATTGTCATTGAATGGGTCTCGTCTTACCGATTACACATATGCCAGGTTTGATACCTTTATCTTTAAAGACCACCGATAAAATTAACAAAAACCTTGCTATAAGACGCAATGCCTTAGAGAGGGAATATTCTCTGTTAAATGTGGAATCGAAACTAGGTTTTTTTTTACTTACGCCAAGAATGACAAACTGTCACTATAAATAATTTATTTTTAAAATATTTCTAAATTTTCTCAGTAAAAAATGTAATTCTATATAAATCATATTTATATCGCCTCAAGAATGCACATACTCAAAATGTGTGAATCTTATTTTAGTATGGTAAGCGCTAATATTAATAAAGCCAGAATGAATTTATGCACATTATATAAAATTTCATTACCAAGAAAATTCTGTTAAAAGGCTTTACCTATTTTTGTTCCCAAATACTCAAAACTTACTTTATAATAAAATTCTCGTATTATTACAATTTATACAATATCTATATATATATATATATATATATATATATATATATATATATATATATATATATATATATATATATATATATATATATATATATATATAGATACTAAAAATCGATAAAAATGCGCTCTCACACATCTTTATCAAAAGTTCTCGGCCGGAAAAGATATATGTATAATAGCAGAAATATATAATTTCTGCAGGTGCAAAACGGCCTAAAAGAAGAATTGCTTTCGATTATGTCACAGGGTACCCTCCTGCGATCATGATTTCTGGGCCTCTACCCTCATCAGGCAGGCTTGTACCCAGGGAGATCTGAAATAACAGATTGCTCGATATGACAAAATCGAAAACGAAACGTCTATCATACTGAAACAGTACTACAAGTTAAATGTAACATTTAGCACCACCGATCGGGGCTCCGGTGATTTCCGGCTGCAAACCCGTAGTTAATTTAAAAAGCACCTGCAGAAATTATATATTTCTGCTATTATACATATATCTTTTCGAGCCGAGAACTTTTGATAAAGATGTGTGAGAGCGCATTTTTATCGATTTTTAGTATCTACTCTCCGCATGATGGTGCTAGTGCATGTATATATATATATATATATATATATATATATATATATATATATATATATATATATATATATATATATATATATATGCATATATATATATATATATATATATATATATATATATATATATATATATATGCATATATATATATATATATATATATATATATATATATATATATATATATATATATATATATATATATATATATATATATATATATATATATATATATATATGCATATATATATATACATATATATATATATATATATATATATATATATATATATATATATAGTTCATCCATGTTTCAAGCTTGATTTTTGTACAAAATTTTAAATTAAATAGATAAGTCGTTTTTTGCTGCTGTTCTTTTAAACATTTAATTAGGTCGCTATATCTCCTACAGAACGCCATTTTGTTCCGCCAATTTGAATTTCTACTAAAATGTTACCATATCATCCCCATATGACCCTTATTGACCAAAACTTGAAGTAAAAATAGGCAATTCAATGTGGTACGTTACCAAGCTATGCGCTTTAAAAGGGATACATTATTAAACATTAAATTTGGATATAATTTTCAATATGCCATTTGTTGGAAACGGCTTATCAGTTCAATTTAGAAAGTCTATTTCAAAAGCATTTTTGGGGTTAAAATTTTCAAATTTTATTACGCCAACAAAAAATAAAACGTAAGTAGATTTTTTGTAAAATTGAACAAACAATTCTCGTGAACTGATCAAAACGTATTTGTATTTCTCAAAAAATTAACGGTTGGAAGTTCAAACCAATCAGTCGAAACATTTATCTGCTTAATGATTAGGAGTCTAGGTTTTCATGAGCTCTTGTTCTTGCAAGAACTCTTATAATTATGGTTATCCATAAGCCCATAATAGCTTTAATACTGCTTATAATTAAGTCCTTGTTGACGCCATTCTGCATAATGTCTATGTTATTTTTCAGTAACTCATATTCTCACCCTCCGGCGCAATATTTCTTAATTAATTTTACTTTAAGTTATGCCATTTTAGAGTGTATTAAATAAGCTTAGTTTATTGACATAGAATGTCACATACCAGAACAAAGAACCTTCATTTTGCCGTGCAGTTTATGAAGACTTGAACGACACTAATCGATAAACAGATTAAACTTTTTCGACGCATTGATTTGAACGTCAAATGGTCAATGTTTTAAGCAATACAACCGCATAACTCTTGCATTTTTTGTGACGAGCTCTTGGGCTATTGGCAACGTACCATATTGTATTGTACCATTGTCAAAATGGCAAACACCCAAACTTTTTGAACTTTTACATGACTTTATCATCCTGTGTAACTTGATGGTAGTTATCAATAGGTTTGTTATAAATACCTTAAGATATTCTGATGATACCGTTTTGATAACCAAAAACGTAAATGATCTTCCAAAAACTGCTAGATTCTGTGGCAGAAGCAGGTAAGAAGATAAGTCTGAAATGAACGTGAAGAAAAAGATATGGCTAGTAGTTAATAAAAATAGGGGTTCTGTCTGCGGCATTATCATGTTTGGACATCAGACAATTGAAAAGGTTGCTCTAGAAATATCTAGGCTGCCTTATAAACGAAATTTGGAATAACAATCAAGAATGGCGCAGAACAATCGAGCAACCCAGAAGTTTATTCCGCTCTTCGAATCCGTCCCCTTGACTGTTCTTACGTATATAAAGTGGACGCGTGACGCACTTTTTTAGCAATTATTATGAAATTGGAAGTCTTTGAAGTGTGGACATACCATAGAATTTTGAATATACCATGGACGGAGACAGTAACAAACTTAAAAGTATTATAACAAATCCATAAACATACAGTCATAAATAACATTAAGACACGGAAACTTTTATATCTGGGATACGTTATGATAAACCACAAATGTCAACTTCTGCATAAGACAATCCAAAGAATATCGATTTTAAGTGAAAGCCAGGCCAATATAGAATATCCTGGTTAATCCTGGCAAATGGACACCATAGTCCTTTTTTAAAAATCATTTTATCTGAATAAGTCCAATTTTGAATCTAATCAACAAAACAGTGATTTCCAAAACATTTATTTAAAAAAAATTCGTATGGCGTCCAACACACAGCTGGTCCTATGATTTATAGATGATAGGGTCAGTTCGTACCATAAACATAGAAAGTTCAAGAATTATATAAGCTATTAAAAAATATATTTTTTGATTCAAAATTTACAGAATCTTATAAAAAACTGATTTAAACAAAAAATGATATTCCTTTCAAAATTGGCATAAAATGATATTTTAATTAATATTAATTTTGTTTACAAAAATAATAAAAATACTAAACATAAAAATAACTAGTCTATAACTATTTTTATTCAAATTATTAACTAGAGGCTCTACGACGACGTCCAAAACTTACTCCCGACTTTTTTCTTCACCGCTTTTTAAATCATCTCCAACCCGTTTTTCGTGGTGATGTTTTGCTCCTGTAAATATCAACTCAATTGCATTGAACTGACAATATGGTGGCAGGCGCAAAACTTCGTGGCAACGCTGATGTAACATCCGATCCAGCACATATTCTTTTGGGCGTTGGTGTCTTTTTGCTATTACCAGAAGCTCTAATTTCAGCATGTTCGGCAAAGTATTATTTTTGAAGCCACTTAATTAATTTCATTTTCATTTCATGTAGACTTCGCGCGTTGGTTGCTTATTAAAGACACGGGAATGATACGCAGGATTAATAAATATTAGAAATTGTTTTAAAACATAATTTAATATCTTTATAAAAGTGTGCATTATTTAATCTACTAAATGAATTATTGAGATAGTCCGATGGTTCCAAGACAAAACCGAAATATTTGCAAATATTTTAAGTTTCTCGCTTTTATAGGTAATATGTAAATACCTAAATGTATAAAATTTCGGCTTTCGCTTACAAACGCATCTTATTTCGGCCCATTCGTTCAATAAATTTCATGCCAATTAAAGATGGTTCTTATAAATTGGGTATTAATCGACCTTCAATCCATTTTTCAAATAAATCTCTCTGTTCATATTGTTGTGATAGTCCAAGTTTTTTGAATTTGATGAAAACATCAAACTTGCTCCTGGCATAAAACCAGTTGAAGACTCGCATGTAAGATATTAAATCTTTTACCCTAACCACAATCTTTTTTCTTTTGACACTTTTCGGCGAATCATCTTATCCCGATTTTGCTCCACTCCCATTCGAAAAAATCCACGTTTCGGCCAAAAACACCCCATTTCTTAATTTTGAGTTTTGGTTTTCAATGTAGTTTTGACTAGCAATTTCCGGCTTTTCGCACAGGTATCTTTTGCTGCAATCCTTTCTAAATCGAAATCTCAAACTTTTTACCATTTTGGACAATGAATTTGGAATTGGTTTCCAAAAAACAACCCGTTGCTTCAAGACATCTTTTAAGGACTTTAAAGCGTTAAAGTTTTTTTCGCGTATAAATCATAATTAACATCGGGTACATTCTTCTTTTGACTTTCGAGTAAATCTTACGTTTTGGGCTGCTTTCTTTTTCGCTTTTCCTCTTTCTTTGGCTCTATATTTGCTTTTTTTCTCGAATAATCTTTTCAACAGAACTTACACTAATTCCTAGAGCTTCTGATACTCTCTACTCGACTTTCCTTGTAATATCATTTTCTTGATTAAAATAACTGACAAGATTTATCACCATTTGCTTGCCATCGAGGTGTAAAACCCAACAATGTATTACAATTACATATGCGCGTTTTTAAAAGTTGAATATATTTTGTCTGCAAACAATACAAAAAGTATTTTGTTATAATGTAATTTAATTTTGTCTTTCTTTAGCAATATTATTAACATTTATATCCAACCGGCAACATCCCGATTTCTGAAGTTTAACCTTAGTTTGACATTTGAATTTGATTTTAATAGATTTGTTCTTGAATGATGCTGTGTTTCAAACGTTTCAAATTTGTTATTGACTTGCGTTTTAGAGTATAAAAACTTGAGTGATTTCTTTCTTAACGTAAACATGTGTGAGACTTACTCTTCTAGAAGTGAAAAATCGAGGTCAACTTAGATTGTGTCAGAACATTGGCATACATTCGTAGTATGGATGATGGTATCCAAATAAATAAAACAATTCATTTCCTTTTCAAATACTTATTCTGTTTGTAATTCAGATGCATAATATAGATTTATTTAACAAGATGCCAAATAAATAAATATATATATATATATATATATATATATATATATATATATATATACAAAATCAGGAAATTATCTCAAAAACCGTTTGACATAGAAATTTCAAATTTTGCATTTATAAATTTTTTTGACCCTCATATTTTGCAGTATTTGCTCAAAAATGTGTGTCTAGTAAGACAAAACAGGCAAAAGATCTCTTAAGACAAGGCCTTTTTAGCTATAAGATGAAAAATCTCCTGAAGAATCTTTAAACTTACGAAGGTTTATGAAAAGCTTTTCTCAGTATCCTAAAGACATTCGTAAAGACTAAATTTTTTCTTGGGCAATATGTTAATGAAGTCCATTATTCTTGTATTATTTGGCATAATGTAAAACAGTTTGCAATATTTTATTTAACTTCTTAATGTACAATTCGACTTTAAGTTAACTTCTAGTTATCTTACAAAATAAGTAAAGCTTTCCAACATGAGTTATCACAAAAATGTAATTTAGAATCATGGTATGCCATGTGAAATATTCTTAAATCTCCCAGTATAATTTGAAAACACAAGAAATTACTAGTTTTTCAATTTACAAACTAATTTTACCTAATAAAATCGCCATATATACTAACAATATTTCCAGAACATTTTAATAACCAATATATGTATGAATACCATGTTACTAAGGCTGAAAATATATCCTAAAAAAATATATACTAAAATAAACATTTCTGTATTATTTGTATGATTATAAGTTTTCAGTACTTAAAAAAATAAAATTAACCATTTTCCAAGGACAACTAAAACAAATATCATTTATTGACCCAATAAAAATCATAGACGGTTACATAAAACTAAAACAGGGTTTATCAAAATTTTAATTTTCAATGTTCAGTAACATCCAATTCAGTTACGGAATCTTTTCTGCAATCGCAGGACTCATATATGCTCAAATTTATTGTCATATTAAAAGTACCTAATATAACAAAAAAACTCATTATTTTAATTGTATTGGTGAATCTGAGCAAAAAGTAGGCATCGGCTCGCAATAAATTACCTTTAGTATCTGAAATTAAAGTATATTTTTTTTATAAACTATAGTTTGTTCTCACACCAATATTTCTGTATATTTCTTCTATCTAATATGATATACCGATTTACTACAGCTCAGTTCAAATATCACACAATGTTATTTATTGAATTTTCTGGAAACAAACCAAGTGTTAAGGTTATATGCAGCTCTACAGAACTGAAACAAGCCCTGTCTCAAACAGATCAGCATTAGTGATGACAAAACACCCAGTCAAATGGAAGAATATCGTAAAATAAAGAAACAACTAAATGAAAGATGGCAGGCTGGTGAGTCAAATCTAAAAATTGTATTCAGCAATGGCTTTCCTGTTATCAAATCATCAAACAAGCCAAATTTAAACTGACAGGCATGTCTAACAGGACAATAAGTGCAATTTACCAAAATGCCCGTGGCCTCAATACTAAGACTGATGAATTTTATAAGGCTGTGTCAAGTGGTGATCATCACCTCGTTGCCGTAACCGAATCCTTGATCCAAGACTGAGTAAACAACTCTGAGTTGTTTGAGAATAACTACATGGTATATCCCAGAGATAGACTTCTAAATGTGTTAAATGTAAAACGTGGAAAAGATGTTAGAAGTGATCTAAACTCTTCACAAGTAGATCTTAGTGCTCTGGAACAACAAATACCATTGACGTTCTTAGTTGTCGAATATCCACTTCTCAATGTGTGCTTTTTGTATTTGTTAGTTATTTACAACTTAACTCCCCCTTAATATATTATCAAATATTGTTTGATTTCATTTCAGCATTTAGCATCACTCACAATGCCAACAATGTACTGATCTTGGGTCACCTTTACATACAATTCCAGAACATAGGTAATGAACATTGAACAACAAATTGAACAGTTTTCTTTACTTAAGGATTTTCTAGAATTATCTGACTTTACTCAATATAATGAAATTTGCAATGCCTATAACAATATACTTGATCTCGTTATATCTAATATGCAGTGTTCAGTTAGCAGGGATGATATGCTTCTTGTACCTGAGGATAATCAACACCCTGCACTGAATGTTGAGATGGATATTGATGGCAGTGTTCTTGATCTTCACTTTCTACCCAACCCAGTAGGCAAAAAATATAATTTCTGTAAGGCAGACTATCCTTTATTACATCAATTGATCCTTGAAGCAGATTGGAATTTCATTCATAATATGCACAATGTTGACAGTGCAGTCTCTGAGTTTTATTCTAAAATTTATAGTTTTTTTGAGCAAGCAGTACTACTTTGTAAGCAAAAGCTCATATCTTGTTTGGTATACCAAGACCATTATAAATGACTTAAAGGAGAAGGCACGTCGACACAAGAAATGGAAAGTTACTGGGTCACCCAATGATTACTATGCATTCAGCAGGGTCAGGAGATCAATAAAAATCAAAACTGATATTGCTTATAAAAATTTCATTATTCAAACCCAAGGATCAATAAAACGAGATCCGAAACAATTTTGGAAATTTATTCAACAAAAACATAGGAAATCTAGAATACCCACCTCCATGAATTGGAATAATACTACTCTTGAATCACCTGAAGCTGTGGTAAATGCATTAGCGGATTATTTTAAGAGTGTATATTTGAATTCCTCTGATCCCGATTTGCATGAAAATAACGAGAGTATTTATGGAAATATTACTATTAACCATCTGAGTGAGAGTGAGAGCAGGCCCTGACAAAATCCCCTCCTTTTTAGTCCGCGACTGCGCACGTATCTTAGCTAAGCCATTATGGTTTTAAAGGTTTTAAATTATCATCCGAATTTTTTCGAAAGCCTTTGAGATATTCGTATATGAAAAACTTTTTTATCAAGTTAGGAATTTGATATCCTCAAAGCAACATGGCTTTTTTCATCAAAGATCAACAATTAGTAACTTGGCGTCTTTTATGCAGAAGGCATATGAACCAATTTATCGAAAGCGTCAACTAGATGTCATTTACACAGATTTCTTGAAAGCCTTTGACAAGTTGAACTTAGGACTCATTTCTAAAAAAAATGTTTTCTTGGGGATTTCATAGTAATCCTGTAGCATTCTTTAAGTCCTACCTGGCAGAGAGAGTTCAATTTGTAGAATACAATAACTTTAAGTTAAGAGAGTTATTATTATATTTTTATATTATAGTTGTTAATAACTTAAACAGCTAATGCTTACTATTTGCACATGATATAAAAGTTTTTCGAATCATTGAAAGCCCCGAGGATTGCCTACAGCTGCAGTTGGACATTGACCTGATGTCAAAATGTTGTCAAACTAACAATCTGCGTTTGAATGTTGAAAAGTGCGAAAAAAATGAAATTACCCATCTCTACTCAATTAATGGCACCCCACTTCCCGACCGTACCTCGGTCAGGGATCAGGGGGTTATTGTTGATAAGAAATTGACATTTAATGAACACATTGACACTGTCGTTCAATATGCTCTGAACTCTCTTGGGTTTCTAATCAGGTCGGCGTCTGGCTTCAGAGATCTTTCTTGCCTCTGGACTCTCTATAACTTGCTAGTCAAGTCCAGGTTGATGTATGTTTCAGTATATGGTTTCCCAACTACAACGTACATATAAATAGACTTAAAATTCCTGTTCTTCAAGGCTGATGGTGCTTACCCTGAAAGGGATATCGAACAAAGTAGACTAATGAATAGATTTAATTGCCCTACCACTCCTAAAAAACTTTGTACTAGCTAGTCAAATTTTTTTGTATAAACTTTGTAATAATAAGATTGATTAACCAGAATTACTGGAGCAAATAAACTTTCTTGTAGCGACATTTAACACACGAAATCAAAATCAGTTCTATCTACCGACTTCTCTAACAAATGTTGCAAAGAAAGCACCATTATATAGATCCTGCTCAATGTTCAACTCTCTTACACATCACACCAGCCTGGATATATGGAAAATGTCATTATATAAGTTTAGGAAAACTGTATATCGAAGTGTATTAGCAAGTGAACTCCGATAAGTAATAATAATCTTTAATATCATGTATTATGTAAGTATTATATGTATTTGAGAGTAATTGTGTTATAACAACTTTCAATTCATCCTATTTTTCTCTCTTATGATTTAGTTTTGTTATTTGTTAAGATAATTATTTTAAATATATTGTCTGTTTACTGGAAATTGTTCTGTTAGATAATAAACAAATTTGAATTTGAATTTAACGTAAAATGTATAAAATTTATGGATATCTGACATGACACAGATTTCTATGTTTAACATAAATAGCTTTTTACAAGCCGATAATTATCCGCGTTACAAGGAATCTTAACATTACCTTATGAGTTTATTTCCATTTAGGAAAAGATATAAGTAGTACTTGACCCAGCACCCAACCAGACTGAAAATGTCAGTAGAGGTGTCCGGCAACATGAGATGATTGCTTCAAAATAAATAAAAAGTATATTGGACACACACAATTTGCCTATAGTATAGGTTAATGGTAATTCTAGTCGTTCAATATTCGAAATTTTTATTAGAGCAAAGTTGACTATACCTGTAGTTACAAAAATACTAAAAATATTAGTCTATGATTTGAACTACTATGTATTATATTATATTTAGCCTCATAATCATATCAAAATAGTACCTAAAAACCAAAGTAAATATATAAAAAAATATTATTTAAAATAAATATAATATCTAGCCATATTACCATTTGATTTTAATGCAATGAGAAGATCTAATTTCAGTCCTATATCTTCTGGGTGGTCATGTTCCTTTATTAATCTAAACAACTGTGCTCTCATTAGAGTTAACCTTTCACTTTGTCCTCTAACCATACATTGCATAAAATAAAAAGCTTGATGTCTTGCTTCTGCTGGATTATCTTTTGAAAACAAATCTTCAGTAGTACTCCATAATTTCTCAACCATATTCTATAGTATTAAATCAAAAATATTAGAAACAAGTAAGCCTGTAGCTAAAAAAAATGTTCTTTTTTATTTAATCATAAAATAGTGGAAATTATTAAAACAAAAAATAACTGCTACAAAACCCTAAAGTTCTGTTATTTCTTTAGAAGATATCGATTTATATGATTGTATTGTATTCTTTTGAAGCTTTGGCGTGAAGTCATGCGATATATAACCTTTTTTATCCTATTTATTAACTAATTCGTTGTTCAGTTTCTGTAATCAGAAGTTAATCAATTTTTTATTTGTTTATATATATATATATATATATATATATATATATATATATATATTCTTGTGCTTCCATTATAACTGTTTTATTAGATTTATCAGGTTTTAATATCATTAAATTTAGATTTTGCTTAAGAAAGGCTTGAGTTTTTATTTTTTGGTTTAGGCTTTTATTGCTTTTTAAAGATTTTTGTTTTGAAAATTTGTTAATATGTTACAAGTTTGGTCCTTCTTTGATGGTAATATTTAGATTAGTTATAGAGTTTTTAACGTGAAATGTCATTACCGGCATTGGCAGTTGTTTAGAATTTTCCAAGGGTTCTGCAAAATTTGGACCCAAACGCATACTTCGTTAGCAATTTTTTAACGTTACCATATGTACAAGGTTTGTCCGAACAGATGAAGCATTTATTTGCCAAATATAACATAAATGTGGCTCATAAAGGTTTTAATTTTCTTAATAAAAATTTTAGGGTTCTAAAAAGCAAAACACCCAATTTAAAAAGAAGCAACGTTGTGTATGACATCCCATGTAGTGACTGCTGTGGAGTTTACATTGGCCAAACTACTCAGTATTTAAAATCAAGACTAAATTCACATAAATACGACAAGGGAAACCCCACAGCGCTCACTAAACATGAAAATCAAACCAACCATAAATATAATTTTTCCAAGGTAAAAATTTTAAAAACGGAATCTCATAACCGGAAAAGAGAGATATATGAATCTATTGAAATCGGGAAAAATAAAAATGCCATTAATGACAAAAAAAATTTTAATTTAGTAAACAAAATTTTTTTCAACATCATCTAAGTTCCCCAAATCTATTTAAAATAAATAAATATTTAAATAATAAAAACTCTCCGGTAACCACTAAAAAAGTACTATGATAAGAATGAATTCCTCCACTATATATTTCAGTTAGTCTGCAATAGATGTTCTGTGTTTGTATTTGTTTGACAAAATGACAATGTGCTATATGTTTTTTATTTTGCTTAAATGTTAATTGGTGTTATTGACCTTTTGATTTACGTCTCATGGTAAGATAATTTTTGATTTTTTAAAATCTATTTTTTGCAATCTGTTTTAGGAAAAATGAAATAAAAACATTTTTGAAAAAGACATGGAACTACCTGTCGAAACGTCAAAATTAAATATGACAAATAATTAAAAAATCGTTTTAATTTTATGAACACGCATCCCAAGAAAAGAAGTACCTAATTACTATATATATTTGAAGGTTGAAGAAAAATATTTGCGAAACTATATACATATATATATATATATATATATATATATATATATATATATATATATATATATATATATATATATATATATATATATATATATATATATATATATATATATATATATATATATATATATATATATATATATATATATATATATAATGTATATATATATATATATATATATATATATATATGTATGTATATATATATATATATATATATATATATATATATATATATATATAAACAAAAGAATATCTCGACCATACGCTAAATCAGCTAGTTTGAATTCTCGGGTAAGCGGTCTGTGGTAAAATCTCATTTATCCATCAATCCTCTATATTTCGCCACTGATTAATGGCTTCCTCAGGACGTAAATAGTTAAAATACAACACTAATGAATTAACAGTACAATCCAAAATAAAACAAACTTACATTCAGAGTTACCATACAGAAGGTTAAACAAATTTTAGTTGAAAAACATTGAACAATTTAAAATGTGTCTGTATATAATCCTCCGTTGGTCCATCAAATATGTTGGAGTTATAAATTAGCTTTAACGTTACATCTCTCGGGTACCCGTTATTTAAAAATAAGTTCAAAAGGATCCTTAAATTTTTCTTTAAAAATTGTGGGTCTGATATATGAGTGATTCTGTTTTTCATGGCTATCAATGTGTCCCACTTTTGATTTTTTGGGTGATTTGAAAAATAGTTTATATACCTCCCCGATGACGTAGGTTTTTGATACCAATCTAGAATAATAGCATTATGACGATCTGATCTAATTACCAACGTATCCAGAAAAGAAACACTATTATTTGTTTCACTTTCCAAAGTAAATTTTATATGTTTATTATAACAATTAAATATTTCCAGAATATTATCAATTTGATCAGATGGAATTGAATAGATGTCATCAAAAAACTTGTACAAAAATGGAAGCCTAAACGGAAGTTTTTCTATAATTTTATCCAAAATGAAGTCCATGACAATCTGTGCCAAAATGGGGCTGATGGGAGAACCCATAGGGGTACCAAAGATTTGTTGATAGGAGTTGTTATCAAAAGAAAAATAACATTTATTACATAAAAAGTGCAAAACTCAAAAAAAGTTGTCCTTTGATAAGGTCGTGTTATTTTCAATTTTTTGCCACTGGGCTTGCAAAATTTCGTTAACCAGTTGAAATGGTAGGTTTGTAAATAACGAAACGACATCTAATGAAATCAAAACATAGCCGTGGGGCAAAATCACACCATTAACAGCATTTACAAAAACAAAAATATCACTACCGTTATAATCTGTTCTATTCGCAAGTGAAGTGGTTAAGATGTTTGTCAGCCACTTTGATAAGTTGTAAGTAGCCGAGCCTATGCAGCTCACTATAGGTCTTAAAAGAACATTTGGCTTGTGAATCTTAGTTAAGCAATATAGTTTTGGGGCGATGGACTTATAAGTGGTTAAGTTTTTTGCTGTACTATCATTGATTTCTTTATTATTTTTCCATATTTTAATTAAATTATTTAAATCCCGTTGTACTTTTGGGGTAGGATCCCCAGTAACCAACCTATACGTATTGGGGTCATTTAATAACGTTTTGGTTTTTCTGATGTATTCATTCTTATTTATCACCACCGTGCATCCACCCTTATTGGCCTGAAGGACACATAAATTTCAGGATTTGCCCTAAGAAATCTCTGAGATTTATAAAACAACTTTTCCAAGTGCGTTTGAATATTTGAATTATTCTGGTGTTTAAAGTTATATTTTTTGTTATTTTTGCTCTTGTGATATTCTTACTCTCATCAGGGACCTCCTGAATGATATCCTCTAAATCCGCCAGAAACCTTACATTATTCAAGCTCCCGCCAGATACCGGAATACCAAACTTTGGACCCAAGGACAGAAAATCAAAGATTCTTTCGTGTCTGAAATATTTCTAAACCATTTCTTATTCTAATAAATCATATCTCAAACATTGATTTTAAAATTGGAACTCAGTCAAAAAAGTCAGCTGAAAAGCTTTTAGACAGCAATCTATGGCCACATGGCGTAGTAATAAAACGGTCAGCTGTATCCGAACTTACAGAAAAATCTACACCGAACCTCCCACCTCCCTCCACACGAAAAAACTGCCCACCAACTCGAGCTCCGTCAGTTCACTGGTTGTCTCCTCTCCAATTTCTCAAAAGGCACTATAATATCTTCTGACAAAGAGGCCATTGCTGCCTGCAAAGCAGATGTCTTGTTGAGCGACAACTGCTATAGTCTTTCCAAGAAAGCTCCTACTGACCAAGAACCTATTTTTGATCCAATGTCTCCCCCAACAGTGAAGCTTACGCGAACCGAAAAAAGTTCTGATAACCGTTTCCTCATGTCTAGACTAAGAGAACCAGCCATTTTAAAGGCCTTCAAGTTATATCTCGCCTTCCTGCACGACCAACCTGCGCCAATTCACTTTGAAGGGTTTACAAATACAAGCACCAGGCTGTTTTTGGCTTCTGAAGGCATTCCTATAGATTATAGAACCCTACACAAGATATATTTCGATTTTCATGCTGCTTACGGATTTAACGCAGCAGAAGTGTAAGCGGATCTTGCAGCCTATGGATCATACATATCTTCGGAGAGATCGATTCATCTTCAGAGGACCAGAGAATGCCATAAAAATTATTTTACCAGCAATTCTCCCAAAAAAAATTTTAGAAAACACGACGTGTCCTGAGGAACTAGATTCCTCAAAACTTCCTGTTGTTACTAGTCTTAATATGGTTCTAATTAATATTGCTTCTCTAAGAAATAAAACTGACGAATTGTACCTATTTCTGGAAGAATTGGAGTTCCCCAACTTGTTGCAATTACTGAGCACTGGCTGAATCTAAACGAACCCTTTTATATTGAGAGGTATACCACAGTAGCTAGATATGACAGAAAAAACTCAGCTCATGGGGGAACACTGATTCTATCCCTAAATGGAGATTTCATGTCGGTATCTAAATATGATCATTTGTTAGCGGATAGCTCTTTTGAATTCTCTATAGTATATAATCAAAACCTTGATCTTTATGTAATTTGTATTTATAGATCACCAAACTCTGATGTACAATCATTTTTAAATAGCCTGGTAAGTTTGCTAGACAGCCTACCGATTAAAGGTAAAAAAATTCTATGCGGAGACTTTAATATTGACTATGCTACTGTTTGTGCCATCCAGAAATATCTAATTTCTATATTCGACTCTTTCGGTCTTTCAATGCATGTATCCTCGCCAACTAGAATTTCAAAAAACTCTTCTTCTATCATCGATTACATGGCGTCTGATTTTTCTCCATCAGAGGTGCAATCACAGGTCTATAACTCAGGTCTCTCCGATCACGAGGCGGTAATTTCCAGGTTTAGTTTACCTATTAGGCCCTTACCAAGATCTCGCCATCGGGGCAGAATTTTCTCGGCCGCAAATTTCTCAGTATTTCATAATATTTGCTTTAACACCAATTGGAATTTTGAATCTGATAATGTCAACACAAACTTCAGAACTTTTTTAAATAAAACTTTAAGTGCTTTTAACAAGGCCTTCCCGCTTAAGAATATCAAACCTAAGCGGCATAAACCGTGGACCACGAAAGGAATACGAATTTCTGCTAAAAATATGCGCTCGCTCTCATATATAAAAAAATTCACCGACTCCTTTCTTATTCTCGACTATATCTCTAATTATAGGAGGATCTACACTACTCTTATTAAGTCAGCAAAAAAATTACACTACCGAAAACGTCTAACAAACTCTAATAACGTTTCAAAAGAAACCTGGTCCATCATCAATAACCTCAGAAACAAATCAAACCCTGTGACTCAGAACTTGCCAGGGGCTAATGATCTAAATGATTATTTTATTAATGTAAGCAAAAATGTCACCTCTAGTATCTCGCCAAGTTTGGACCCTCTTTCGTTTCTCCCTCCTTCAAAAAATTTAGCTGATAGCTTTTTCTTAAGTCCCGTTAGCAACACTGAACTATTGAAGGTAATACATAATATTAAAAGTAAATCTTCGTGTAGCACTGATGGCCTATCAATTAGAATATTCCTGAACTTGCCACTCCCAGTCATAGAGGCCCTTACAACATTAATAAATGAGTCCTTTATAAAAGGTGTATTCCCTGATTGCCTTAAAACAGCTATAATTATTCCACTTCATAAAGGCGGCGAAAAAACTAACTCTTGCAATTATCGCCCAATTGCACTACTACCAGTGCTATCAAAAATCATCGAAAGGCTACTGAAGAACCGTCTTATGCCATTTCTCCTGAAACATCAGATAATATCCCCGGAGCAGTTCGGATTTCTACCCAACAAGTGCACCAGTGACGCCATGTTCACGTTGCTTAGAGGCGTCTACTCATCTCTCAATAACAACCACCCAACTGCCTCAGTTTTTTGTGACTATGCGAAAGCCTTTGATTGTGTTAGTCATGAAATTCTGATAAACAAACTACATTTTTATGGAATTCGTGGTACTTCTTTAAATTGGTTCAAATCTTATCTTGGAAAAAGGCAACAACTTGTAAGGGCTAATGGTTCCGATTCTGATTGTAAGTTGATTACAAGTGGAGTTCCTCAAGGTTCAGTCTTGGGACCTATTCTTTTTTTGTTATACATTAATGATATCACGAACCTTAAAATTAATGGAAGAATCTCCCTTTTTGCTGATGACACAAGCATAACATGGAGTGATTTTGATACAACGTCTTTACACTCTAGTATCTCCAAAGACTTGGTTATAATTAAGGCTTGGTCCGATTCCAATATGCTTTGTTTTAACGTCGATAAAACGGTGGCGTTATCTTATAAGGGAACTTTACAACCACTTCAGGTACATAACAGCAATATTGAATACGTAGAGTCGGTTAAATTCCTGGGTTTAAATATAAATAGCAACCTAAAATGGTCTAATCATATTGACACCTTAACTAAAAAACTTTCTACCGCCTGCTTCGCCATTCGATCAGTTTCAAAAGAACTAGACGTTCCTTCTGCCAGACTTACTTATTTCTCTTTATTTGAATCCCACCTCCGCTATGGCCTTCCCTTTTGGGGCTGCTGTACCACCGAGCAATTTCGTAGTATTTTTATGCTTCAAAGAGAGCCATTCGTTATTTGTTTGGTCTAAATAATAGAGCTCACTGCCAATACTATTTCAAAAAACATGAAATATTAACACTTCCTGCATTATTTATTTTGGAAACGGTATGTTTGCTGAGAAAACATATAAACACCCTAAAGGCCACAACATGTATACCCTACCAGAAACTCTAGGCATGATATTTATCTTCCCATTCCTTCCACAGAATTAATAAAAAAATCAATTATTTACAACGCCATAAAACTTTACAACAATCTGCCAGTACATTTAAAATCTATCCCTATGCTTGCACAATTTCGAAAAAACACCAAAGCATACCTCATTGAGAGACCACTTTACAGCGTTAATGATTTTTTTTTCAGTGAGTAAGTCTCTTTAAATTGTCACTAAACTCGCTTGTTTACTTAAATCTTTTGTGAGTCATGTCCTAACTCATAGCATAGAATTTTGTAAATCATTATATAGGGAAAAGAACTGTCGAACATTCACTTAAAACTTAATTATTTTTGTTAGGTATTGGATTAAAAACAATTTAATTCTTTTTGTATACTACATTCTGCACTAGTTCAATATACCTTCTGTTTAACATCACAATTATTTGTATAACTATAATAACATAGAGTTTAAGGTCGCATAGTTGCAATTTTGATTTCAATGTCATCGAAATTATTCACCTCGTACATGTGTGTTTGTTTACTTTTATAAGGTTATCATGATTCATTTACTGTTTGCAATGTTATGCTATATTCTAACGTGTGTTTTACGATTTGGTAAATTGATAATTTACATTTTAAAAATAAAAGCACTGACTTGTCGAAATTATTTTCGATTAATGTTTTGATATGTCTTATTTTTAGGTATATTTTGCTTTGTCCATAAAATTGTAGAATTTTTCTGCGGCAATAAAGCATACTTTTGTTTGTTTGTTTGTTGTTTGTATTACCATTAAATAGTTTTCTGTAATTATTAAGACTATCCTTCAAATGCCTAAACTTATTAAGGTTAGAATTTAGTACATCACTTTCAAAATCTGGGCCATAGATTTGACTTTAACAACACAAAAATTTTAGAATGTGAAGGTAATTATGAAAAAAGAACATTTTTGGAAATAAGGATAAAGATAATTCTATAAATTTCAGATTAGATGTTGATCAGCTTAGTACCATTTATTGTAACATTCTTGTTTGTACGCCACTGTATTTCTATGTACTTTGGCACTGTTGCCTTGTATTTTTGTTGAACCCGTTAGTGTGGTTGAAGGTTTATTGTTTAAAATTGTATATTTTTTACTACCGACGCTCTCGCGTTAAGTATAAATTCTGTATTTTACGAACACCTGAATGGATTTCGTTTTAAGCATCTACGATGTAAGTTTGCCAGGGCACCTTCAACACGCGTGTTTTTTTTTACCAATGTTTTTCAACTAAAATTTGTTTAACGTTCAGTATGGTAACTCTAAATGTAAGTTTGTTTTATTTTGGATTGTACTGTTAATTCATTAGTGTTGTATTTTAGCTATTTACCTCCTGAGGAAGCCATTAACCAATGGCGAAATATAGAGGATTGATGGATAAATGAGATTTTTTGTTTTTGTTTGACACACACCACAGACCGCTTACGCGAGAATTCAAACTAGCTGATATATATATATATATATATATATATATATATATATATATATATATATATATATATATATATATATATATATATATATAGTAGAAAATGGATTCTTTGGGCTGACCGCTAAAGCAATAGAATTTGGCTAACCATAGACACGTGTTTCTGACTTAAGGTCTTCATCAGTACAGTCAACTAGTTGAAAGACGAGTACAACTAGTGCCAACATTAATACACAAAACAATACCAGAGTCGCCAACAGGAGCAAAACCGACATTTGTGATTACCAAGAGAACATCCGAAATCTTCGCCGGACTTGATACTCTATTTATCACGGAGCAGCATATAGCCACCTGTGGCGTAACTCATAACCCAAGAGTAGTAAATCAAAAGTAGAAAATATATAACGCGGTAAGAACTAGTGTATAGTAGAAAATGGATTCTTTGGGATGACCGCTAAAGCAATAGAATTTGGCTAACCATAGACACGTGTTTCTGACTTAAGGTCTTCATCAGTACAGTCAACTAGTTGAAAGACGAGTACAACTAGTGCCAAAATTAATACACAAAACAATACCAGAGTCACCAACAGGAGCAAAACCGACATTTGTGATTACCAAGAGAACATCCGAAATCTTCGCCGGACTTGATACTCTATTTACCACGGAGCAGCATATAGCCACCTGTGGCGAAACTCATAACCCAAGAGTAGTAAATCAAAAGTAGAAAATATATAACGCGGTAAGAACTAGTATATAGTAGAAAATATTCTTGGAATGATAAAGCAATAGACTTATATATATAAATATATATATATATATATATATATATATATATATATATAAAAATATATATATATATATATATATAATAATGTTTTATTTGCCGTCAGTATGTACATGTTAAAATTGTGTACAGTGGTTTCGTCAAAATTTTTAAACTACAAAATATTAAAGTTTAATAAAAGATCAAACACATCTTCTGTAGGATACAAAAACAGATAATAAGATAACACACTTAAGCGGTAATGACAAAAAAAAATAAGGACTACTCAATACATATACAGCGAAACATGATGCATTAAATACTAAATAATCATTCTAACTGTTTGCAGATTCAAAAAATTCATCTACTGTGTAAAAGCTTTTGTCAGTCAAAAATGCTTTCAGTCTATTTCTAAACCGACTTAAATTCTCTAAACTGACAATATCATTAGGGAGATTGTTATATAAACTAGATCCTGCATAATATGGAGATTTTCTGAATCTATTCAATCTATAATGTGGCAGGCGAAACTCTTGTGCAAATCTGGTATTGTAATTATGTACATTGTTATTACATGTTAAATTTTTTTTGTTTTTGTGTATAAACAAACAAATCTTAAAAATATAAATACATGTCACTGTCAGTAGCTTTTTATCTTTAAAAGTTTGTCGGCATGATTCTCTGTACTCTAAGTTGAAAATAATTCTCAATATTTTTTTGCATGACAAAAACACGGTCTGTATCTACAGATTGTCCCCACACTATTATATTGTAGCTCATAAGCAGATAAGCCAAAGAATAGTAGCAAGTTAAAAGTTCTCTTTCTTGAAGTTCTAGTTCTAAATTTAATAGAGCGAATGTACTTTTTGCTAATTTAGAGCATATACTATCTTTTTCTATTGAGAATGAAAGTTTGCTATCTATATATGTGCCCAAGAACTTTGTACTACTCTGTACATTCAAATTATTGATTTCTGGAATCTTAGTTGCTGGAAGTAAGTGAAAATATAGAAAAACCGTTTTGCTATATATATATATATATATATATATATATATATATATATATATATATATATATATATATATATATATATATATATATATATATATATATATATATATATATATATATATATATGTATATATATGTATATATATGTATATATATATATATATATATATATATATATATATATATATATATATATATATATATATATATATATATATATATATATATATATATATATATATATATATATATATATATATATGTATATATATGTATATATGTATATATATATGTATATATATATATATATATATATATATATATATATATATGTATATATATGTATATATATGTATATATATATGTATATATGTTATATGCAATATAATACAATACATTGACCTGATTGCCGGTCACACGAGGTGACATTACGCAATAGCGACGCGACCTGATATTTCGCAGGATGCAACATCAGCAGGAAACACTCTACGTGACTTTACCATGGGAACATTGCTGATGCTTGCAAAAATAATAATATAAATACTCTTGTGAATATAATTTTAAGTTAGTAATAGAAATAGCTAGTAATGCTGTCAGTTTGATATTTGAATTTTAATTTAATTGTCAGTCAAGAGAGTTATTATTATATTTTTATATTATAGTTATTAATAACTTAAACAGCTAATGCTTACTATTTGCAGATGATATAAAAATGTTTCGAATCATTGAAAGCCCCGAGAATTGCCTATAGCTGCAGTTGGACATTGACCTGTTGTTTTAATATTTTTGTAATTAAGTAAAGTTTGTGTTTTGTAAATAAAATCATTTTTTAAAAAGTGAATTTTGAAGTTGTCGTGATAACAATTGACGCAGTCGTGGTAGGATTCGTCAACGTCAACAGAACAGGAGAACTCCAACTGTGACGACGGATTCATCCCTTAACGGAAAAAGAACCAACCCTCTTAAGTGAAGAGTCCTCACTCGACGACAGGTACGGAAGGATCACCAAGTGAAGCCCCTGGTTGTCCAAAGTCGAGAACAAGACAATTCATGCATCTTGGAGTGTTTTCGTAAGTAACGAATCATCTTTTTTATTTTTAAAATTCAATTTTGTATTTTGAAGTGATTTTTGTTGAATTTCTGTTGGAAAATCTGATATTTCCATGTTATTTATTGCTTATTGCTTTTATATTGAATAATATTTTAAGAAAAATGCCTGATACACGCTCTCAAACTAGTAGCGTAGATACTGCCAATCTGGCACAAGATTAAAAAAATACTGTTACTGAAGCTATCGAGCCCTATAAATTATCCGAGATATTTTCCATTATCCCGGAGTTTGAGGGAGATCAAATCTCATTAGGAACATTTTTAAATGCTTGTGACTGTGCAAATGATATGGCAGTCACAGAACAAAAAAAATTATTAGTGATTTTCATAAAAAATAAATTACGAGGTAGAGCGGCTCAACTTATAACTTCGAGAAACCCTTCTACTTATGCCGACATTAAACAATTACTCACCTTGCATTTTGGCGATACAAGGGACCTCTCCTCACTCATTCAAGATCTACAACGTCTTAAACAACTATCTAACAAATCTCTCCTAACATTTTTCAATCGTTTGCAAGTACTCCATCCGCAAAAATGCTTGCAAATATTAGAAAAAACTCCTGGTCTAAGTCCTGAACAAAAAAATGCACAGTGTTCCCTTATTGACACAATGGCCCTAATACCCTCCTCACAGGATTAGAGCCACGCCTTGGCCAGATTATCAGGGCTGGAAATCCTTCAAATCTTATCGAAGGCCAAATAAGAATTAGACGAGAAATACAATTATCGTATTTCGAAACTCAGAAAAACCCTAAACCACCACCCATCTCAATTAGACCTAACCCTTCGGTCAGGAAAACCCCTTCTCAACCCCAAAAGTGTTTCAGTTGCGGACGTTTGGGACATATGGCTAATGAATGCCGCGCCAAATCAAAGCTATTCTAATTTTGGTACAAATTTTCAAAATAGACCTAATTTCCAAAATAATACTAATTTCCAAAGACCAGGTCCTTCCCAAAATCAACCCTTTAATCAATCCAGACCATTTGCTACTTCCCAACAAAATCAGTTATCCTAATTTCGCTCCTCAGGAATGCAAAGAAACCCTAATTTTCAGTCCAATCAACATAGAACCATTCATATGAACTATAACTCTCAATCCCATGAATATGACCCCGACCAATATGTAAATGATTCATATGATAACCATTACTGTGAGCCCAGAACAGTCCGATTACCGCGCATATAGTGCAGACAATCAAGGATTTTATGAAAATTTCGAACCAATCCCTGATAACGAAAATTATCAAAATTTTCTGGGACTGCGAACCAAAACCATCCCCGAACAACACCAATCAATCTGTAGACCCATTACAAGAAGTCCAAGATCAGATCCAGACTCTCAATCTAGACGACGTGAACCTTAATTTGAATTTTACAGAACAGAGCTTTCTCTAAATCCCCTACTCGCAGTAAATTCAAAAAATCTGTACTTCATTAATGACGCATCAAACAAATATAAACTCCTAATTGACACTAGAGCGGGTATAACCATTTTCAAAGAAAAAACCACCGAAAAATTTTCCTCAAAGATCAGCCGAAAATATAACCATTCAGGGAATCACAAATCAAAAACTTCAAATAACCTACTCCACGCTTGTACCATTTAATTCAGGTGACCCCCATAAGGTTTTTATTTATAATTTGGATATAGAATTTGACGGAATACTTGGATTAGACTTTTTAAAACACTATAAATGTATAATTGATTTAAAATCTAAACAACTTGTAACTAATTTCAAAAAAATTCCTTTACACAAAGCGGGCAACAAACTTGAGAACTTCTCTGAAAAAAATAAAAACTCCCAAAACAAAATTTCGATAGAAGGACGTACAGAAAAAAAATTGAAGTTAAAATGCGACCTTGCTGATACATGCCATGCTATACGCACAAGAAAAAAAAAGCCTTATGCCCTCGTTAAAATAGACAAAAATGGTGAATTTTTAACATCAGTCATAAATTCCAATGTCATCCTAAAAGTCATCGACTTCTGACTTCCAAATAGAACCTTTACAAGTCTTTGAACCAATCTTTAATTTTAATACTAGCGAACATTGTAATACGGAACCTATGGATCAATTCAATTTATAAAAACCCAATTAAGAACCGAACATCTAAACGAAGAGGAACGAGAAGAAATCATTCAGCTTTGCCTTGAATACGCCGATATATTTTAAGTCGAAGGTGGTAAATTAACCTTCACTAACGAAATCAAGCATACCATCGAAACGAATAATGCTAGGCCCATTTACACAAAATCCTATAGGTACCCACAGGTACACAAAGAAGTCAAAAAACAAATTGGAAACAGTTAGATCAAGGTATAATACGCCCCATCGGTCTCCCCTTGGTCATCTCCCGTTTGGGTCGTTCCCAAAAAACTTGACGCTTCTGGGAAACAGAAATGGCCTGTCATTATCGACTATAGAAAGCTTAATGAGCTCTCTGTAGATGATAAATACCCACTCTCTAACATTTCAGATCTTCTTGACCAACTTGGCCAAATGCCAGTACTTTACCACCCTCGACCTGACGTCTGGATTTCGCCAGATTGAGATGCACCCCTACGACATTCCCCATTCAGCCAGACAAGTGCGAATTTCTGCGCAAGGAAGTTGCATATCTCTGGCACCTCGTCACCAAAGATGGCGTAAAGCCGAATCCAGCGAAAGTCGAATGCATTCAAAATTTTCCTCCACCCAAAAATCCCAAATCCTTTCTAGGACTCGCAGGCTACTATCGACGTTTTATTCCTAACTTCGCTAAAATGTCAAAGCCTCTTACAAAACTTCTTCAGAAAGATGTCGAATTTCTTTTCGACACTGAATTCAAGACTTCCCTTGAAACCGTAAAGCAAGCCCTTATGTCTGATCCTATATTGATAAACCCTAACTTCGAAGAACCCTTCATTCTAAAAACCGACGCCAGCGCATTCGCTATCGGCGCAGTTCTCTCAGGCAAGGACCAGTAGAAAGAGACCTTCCTATAGCTTATGCAATCCCGAACCCTTTGCAATGCCGAATCTAAATATTCTACTATCGAACGAGAAGCGCTAGCAATCGTTTGGGCTGTCAAGCACTTCCCAGCCATATCTCTTTGGTAGGAAATTTACCCTGATAACAGACCATAGACCGCTAACGTGGCTCTTTTCTATAAAAGATCCAGGGAGTAGGCTAGCAAGATGGTGCTTAACACTCGAAGGTTACAATTATAAGATCGAATACAAACCTGGCAATATAAACAAGAATGCAGATACACTCTCAAGACTTAGGATAAATTATTTCGAAGAATGCGCAAAACTACAAACTAAGATAAACGTTTATGCCACCAATGACGAAGAAACCGAACCTGACGAAACAGCAGAAAATAGTACTGAAGACGAGGATCAAGAAATACACGAAGATTACAAAAAATTCGCAGAGTTGTACAAAAGACCCCTTATAGACTATTCAAAAGTAGAGATTGCGAATACTAACGACTAGATAAATCGAACAAAGAAATAGTCACCTTCTTTTGGAAAGACAAATTGCAAGAAGTGCATCACAAAATCATTGATGATATATTCGAAGAAAATTACCTTTAAAGGCGCAAGAATCAACATAGTGAAGAGTAAATCTATAAGACAGGAAATACTACATAATACCTCTACCTTCGACCCCGAAATCGTGGCCCCACATCTCTTTTACGTCCTCTATTCAAAGCCAAAAACGATTTAAAGAATCAAGCGTATATTGCGTAGAAAATAATATGGAACTGCCTGTTTTAGAAATGCTATCTTACATCTTAGCAGATAAAGACGTAAAATTCAAAATATGTCAAGATCTCATCCGAACGCCAGATGAAGAAGAACGACCACAAATACTAGACCATTACCATCGAGAAAAGTTAAACCTTCACAGAGGTATAAACGAAACCGTTAGGCGTATAAAAGTAAAATACAACTGGCCTAATTTGGTGAAAGACGTCGAGAAACTAATAGTGTTGCGAAACTTGCCAAAAGGTAAAAATTTGCCGAAAAAATCTTAATAGACCATTAGTTATAACAGAAACACCAAAGACGCCATTCGAAAGAGTAAATATAAGACATTTTCGAATATCCCACAAGAAACCACGCTCTTACAATAAGAGACGAGTAACGAAATTTACTCAAGCCTATACGCTTTCAGACAAATCAGCGAAATCAGTCGTTAACACCCTTTTAGCGTTCTTTCAACACTACGGTACACCCCTTAGGATCTATTGCGACTATGGGCGTGAGTTCAATAACTCCCTTCTAGAAGACCTTGTTACCTCTTCTATAT